>AWOL01S0014584.1:0-31938 GCA_000715115.1 Nicotiana otophora
TCTTTCTCTATTCAAAGTTTATTATTTATATTTTTTTATTTAATTAGTTTAGAATAAAATATTCTTAGGTTTAATTTTTATTTAGATAATTAGGATAGTCTAATTCAGTTAATAGTTAATCACAAGTCCTCGTGGGTTCGACATCCAACTTTTAGTCACTTTATTACTTGACGACCGCGTATACTTGCGTGTGCGTTTGGCCGTAATAGTATATTTGACAATAAAGGGTAGAACATGGACCAATTAACTTCAAATAAGACATATAAGGTAAATCCAGCAATGGAGGATATAACATAATAAGACAACAACATTTTAATATACATAAGAACCTAAGAGTCTAAACCAGTCAAATTTTCACATATAAGCTGTGTACACACTCGTCATCTCGTGTACACGTCTTTCACGTGTTTGCACGTAGTTCAAATAGTGCAAATAATTGCAACTATTTGCGAACCCCGCAAATGCTAGGAAATTATCACAAAAGCAAAACCCCTCCCATATCTGCTGTCATCGCAAATGCGATGAATAGTTCGCAATTGCGAACATGGCACACTTTGCAAATGCGACCCTCAAGATCGCAAATGCGAACAAGCTCACCCAGGCCACCCCATCGCAAATGCGAACCTAGTAGTCCCCTAGTCAAATATTGCATTGCGATCAATATCTTGCCAATGCAATACCTGAAGCACCAACAATGCTAGAATCCTTCCAAACACTCAGACGCGCGTCCAAAACTCACCCGAGCCCTCGGGGCTGCATGCCAAACATCAACAAAAGTCTAAAAACATAACACAAACTCGCTCGTGCAATATAATCATCAAAATAATATCCTAAACCATGAATCATACCTCCAAAACACATGAAATCAACATGAAACTCAAGAACTTCTAAAAATACAACCGCACGTTCGATTCCTATCAAGTAAATTTGGAATGACGCCAAACTTTGCAAACAAGTTCCAAATAACAAAATGGACATATTTCAAGTTCCGAAACAGAAATCCAAACACGATAGCTATGAAGTCAACCTACAGTCAAACTTATCAAAATTCTAAGCCTTTAAATTGCCAACTTTTGACAAAACAACACCAATCAACCTACGGACTTCCGAACTCGATTCCGGGCATACGCCCAAGTCTAAATTTACGATACGAAGCTACCGGAGCTATCAAAATACCGTTCAGGGGTCGTTTTCACAAAAGTGAAACCTCAGTCAACCATTTCAACTTAAGCTTCTAAAGTGAGAACCACACATCCAATTTCATCCCAAAACATCCGAAAATCATTTCTGACCACGTACGCCAGCCATAATACACAATATGAAGTCACTTAAGACCTCAAACCGCTAAACGAAAACTTAAAGCGCAAAACAACTGGTCGGGTAGTTACATTCTCTCCCTCTTAAGCAAATGTTCATCCTCGAACGTGCCAAGAATCTTTCCCAAGCCCTCACTTCACGGTACAAACTCTCCATACACATACTCATGGATGATCCCACGTCACCCCAATCCACATACGCCTGACAACATTATCTCAACCGAAGATTATTCCTTCCACTCATGCCGATAAGCCTTAGAATCAAATTTTCACATCTACTAAGTGCCTTATTATCACACAAAACCATTGTGAAATCCTCAACTAGCTACAAAAGCTCATGCATACACCCACAACATACAACAACATGACATACCACATTACCCATATGCTTATAGCAATAACTCTGACCACAATAGTTGCCCATTACCAAGCCCGGTACCGGCAAACAGACTCAAATCGACTAAAATCTTGTTCCAAACCTTCATAATGCTGAAAATGATGCAAGAGACATGCAAAAATCATAGTTACTCACCCGACCAACAAGCCACATTGAACGCCACACAGGCACATACATCGCAATCCAAACCCAACAAGCATAACTCGAATACGACTAAATATGAAAGGAGGAACACATGAGAGAACTGTAAAACAAGCCAAACAGGCATAACTCCCCAACCATACCATGCTGCGGATCCAATCTACAAGGAAGAAGCAAGACACCGCGACGCATAGCCCGACACAAACACACATATTCATAAAGAATACCAAGTCCCCATCCTTCACTCGAAATCACGAGTAAGATAAACATCCCAGCAACTAAACCATTCTACTAACTCAACCTCGTAGAACCAAAACCACAACACGTAACAACTTACCATACTTGTAAAGCACCCAAACCACAAGTCGGGCCAAACCATCCGAAGATCACATAAAAGCTTACCGTATTTAACTAACAGAAAGTCCACCCAAGACTTATGACCCTCAATAGCAACCAAACAAGGACGATAGACATGGGCTATCACAATAGAATACCCCAACTGGTGGGAACACATGAACATAGTACAAGAATCGCAAAACACAACCATATCTAAAGCAAGGTAGGATGAATTTTACTAATCAATGGGACCAGATTGAAATAACACACATTCATCTCTATAATCAACCGAAATCATACATGTAATGACATCATCTGGTGCATCAGCCTCTGTCACACCAAGAAGAGCATAACAATGGGCCCAGCCTCCCCCCCAAGACAACCTCTACACGGCTGACCTCTACCCTTAGTTGGCGGTGTAGGTATAGCAACAACTAGAGCAGAACTCGTAGCCTGAAAACCCTGTTGTGACACATATGTCCAGGTCTAGGACAATCTCTCACCATGTGGCTAGTATCTCCACACTCAAAGCAACCTCTCCACTGACATGGTTGTGGAAGTTGTCTGGTACAGGTACTCTAGGACCCATGGATATCTGAAATACCGCATGAAGCCTGAAGTGCAAACTGAACTGGTTGACCCATAAAATCTCTACCATGACGTACCCTCCCTCTAAAATATGGATTAGTAGATCCTCCTGTTCCGCCAGGCCTCTTAGTCTCCCTACCCTCTCTCTCTCTCCTAGCCCGCATACCCTATAATCTATGAGGGATCTCAACCACCTGCTGAAATTGAACATTTATCTCCAACTCCCGAGTTATGCTGAATCTGATACCATAACTGAGCCCCTCAATGAACCCGCAGACTCACTCTCTAACTATGGAAACCAAAGCAGGTGCATGATAGGACAACTCACTAAATCTGATGTAGTACTCTAATACTATCATAGTGCCCTAGCACAACTGCTCGAACTTTGTGTGCCATTCATCCCAGAGGGTACAGGGAACAAACTCCCTAAAAACATCTTTGAAAACTGAGTCTAAGTGGGTGGTATTGCATCAGCTGGCCTACCCTCCTCATAAGCCTGTCACCATCGATATGCTGCTCCAAATAATTAAAACGTAGTAAAAGTAACGCTGCTCGTCTCCACAATACCCATGGTGCAGAGAATACGATGACACTTCTCCAGAAAACACTATGCATCCTCGGTATCTAGGCCACTGTAAGTAGGAGGATGCTACTTCTTGAACCTCTTAAGTCTCAGCTGCTCCTCCTCATATGCCCCTGGCCTGACCTCAAACTGAACCAGAATAATAGGTTGTGCTAGCATAACACTCGGATCCTGACCAATGTGGACTCGCTGCTTTGTAGTACCGGTGGCGGGAGTCTGAGCTCCTCCTCTAGTCTGTGAAATAGTTGTTGCAACCAGAATCAACCCAACTTGAGCCAATGTACCAACCATGCTCAGGAACTACGCTAAAGTCTCCTAAAATCCTGGGGTAGCAACAGGCGCCTCCGATGCATGTCCCCCAACCGGAGCTATTGGTGGCTCCTCTGCTGTTGTTGTAATAGGTGCTCTAGCTGTAGCACGTGATCCTCCTCGACCTCTGCCTCTGCCCTGGCCCCTAGCAACACCAGCTCCGGAGGCAGCATCATCAGTAACTACAGCTCGTGTTCTCACCATTTGTGAGAGAATAGAATGACAAAGGCGCAAACTCCGAAATAAATAAACTCGCACGATAAGAAGTGAAGTTTCCTAATAGTTCCTTACCCTCTCGAAGATAAGTACAGATGTCTGCGTACCGATTCGCAAGACTCTACTAAACTTGCTTATGACTCGTAGCAGCTATGAACCTAGAGCTCTGATACCAACTTGTCATGACCCAAACTCCCTCCATAGGAGTCGTGATGACACCTAGTCTCTAAGACTAGGTAATCATAATACTAACTGAGTTAAAAACATATTTCAACCAATCAACAATTAAACATGAACCTAAAATTTTTATATAAAGCCAACAATCCAACGTAGAAATACAACATCCCAAAATCGATAGTACTAGTCATAAGCTCTACTGAGTTTACTAGAAAATCTTTAAGTACAATTGTTCCAAAAAAGAACTAAACGTTACAAAGTTAACTTTCAAAGGTGACTCTATGTCACACCCTAAACTCGGGGAGCGCGACCAACGCTCAACCGAGAGAACCCGGCCAATCAAGCCTGTTAGATTTCCTTCTACCCAAACTCATCCATGAATAAAGAGGAGATGTACTCCATTAATCAAACACTGAAAAGATTTTATTAACAACTTCCTTTTGTCCACTAACTACCTTCTTAGCACCATTCTAATCATCAATGAACTCACATCTACCAAATTTTAGTAATAAACTCGTTACAAAATCTCTACCACACCCAATAATCTAGTTTAAGTATTTATGGCTTCCAATCACCATATCATAAGTGCTAATACTTATTCCTTGCTTATTTATTCACTCACAATCCATGCATGTAGGTTTAAGGATGAAAGATTACCTCTTGTAGACCAAATCTTGAAAGTCAACTTTAGGGGTATTCTTGAGATTTTGAAGAAAACCTATGGAATCCAATACAAAACCTCCTTGTAACTAGTGATTGAGAAGTAAAATCATCATAAAAACACACTTAAAAACTCGCCTTAGATGTGTATTTGAAGCCTTGGCCGGATGGGTGGTGGAGAGAAAGCCCTAGTCTTGAAGAAATGACATAGCCCCTCTATCTACCCGTCCTTGGGGTTATTTAATGGGCTTCTACGTGCGTGGCCACGCACCTGAGGCAGAAACTCTCATATGACACAGGTCCAGTAAAATAGCCATAACTTTCTCTATACATATCCAAATGACGAGCTGTTTAATTCGTTGGAAACTAGTCTCAAAGGGCTTTAATTTGATAGGTAGATAACCACCTAATATGGAGGAAGGTATATTCATTTGAACTAGGGTCTTGTGCCAATTGAAACATCTTTTCCACTTAATGTGTCCAACTTGTTCCATACAAGTTCTTGCCATTCCCAAAACTCCTTAGTATGTTCCTACACACCTTAAACATAAATTATTAATTCAAAATGATGTGGCTCTATCCCATAGGTCTCCTTTAATACTCAAGTACGTTATTCCTAAATACTGTTGGCGCACTTTAAAATCTTAAATCATTAGAATTTATTTTTACGGGGCCTTACATTCTCCCCCACCTAGGATCATTCGTCCTCAAATGAGGAGTAAAGTCCGGCCCCAAACACTTATCATAACTCGACTCTTCTTTCAAACCTTTCAATCCCCCAAATTTGACTAACTCCAAAACGTTTTAGAAATTTCGGCAGAGTCTCCCCTGTAATTGGGCTTAACCACCTGCTAAAGAATCACTAAAACCACCCTAACAACATATGCTTAACTCAACAAAGCATCACAGTATATTTCAACAACATTGATCTCAACATTAAGGGCATTACATTAACAGAAGTGGTATATAGACATGAGTTGTACATATTTAAATCATAACATATAACAAGTACCCTTTTGAATCACAACCATTTAGTTATACAATCATGTGAGAATACTTCCTTTACTTTGACAAAGGCAGATCTCAATTTCCGGACTTATCTAACAGGGATGATAACTAGGTACCTCTTATAAGCAAATTACCTTTTAACTTCACCTTCAATAGTTTCCACCGGAACGATAGGAAAATGATTTCCAACAACCTTTTGGAACCTAGATACATGATGCATCGGGTGCATGGAGGACAACAATGGGAAAACATCATACTCATAGTTTGACCTATTTCCTTAAATATTCCATAAGGCCTAATGTGACTACATATACTTTACCTTTCTTAGCAATTCACCCAATATATTAATAGACAAAATCCTGAGAATAACCCATTCACTTTCTTCAACTCTAAATCCCTACGCCGAACACCCAAAGTAAACCTTTGGTGACCTCCAACAATTACGCTAAGACGTGCTAGCATAAATATGACCATAAAATTTCCTATCCAATATATTTGATCACGGGATGATGCTTCTTATTTGACATGTTTGAACCTTCAACCCCTATAGGTTACTATAAATAGGAACAATGAGGTCCGAGATTGGGCTGGAATTTTTCAAGAATCCATCAATGTGCTGAGCGGGGCATTTCAAGAGGTTATATCCTAAGAGACATGAAGGTTACTACCAATACTGCTGGCATGGTTAATCATTGTGATGACATCATTGATTTGACAAGAGGCATAGAGTTGCCTAGTATGCATTGATAATGTGGGGACCATGTTCATGATTCTGAGATTAAAAGAAATGAGTCATGAAAAGGACAATAACAATTATTTTATTTCATATGTGCCTTGTTCGGCAATAGTAGGCCTCAAAGTGAGATAGCCAAGTATGTGACACTAGTCGCCTCTTGGAATGTAGGAAAAATTGTTTAACTCAAAATGAGAATATTCTAACACTCTGAATGTGAAATGGGTTTCAAGATACACGAAGTTGCATTACGCTCTTAACAGTATTTGACACAAGAAATCTATGCCACAAACCCAATGAGGATGAAAAAGAAGTTGAACATTTGTGAGATTATTATCATTCTGACAGCTTAACCCCTTTCCGATAGTTGATCCTATATGAGAGAACTAGAGATGCGACAAACTTGTCTTTCAAATCAATATACTCATGATATGTGCCAAAATCTGGAATCATCTAATTTCAACCTTTCACGGGTGAAATCACATAGCTGGGACATCTAAATATTTGGGATGAAATCATGTATTGGTTAGAGAAAATGAACAGTTTTCTATGAGATAGACATGTTTCTGCCATAATAACTCTCAGGCTGCAATACCAGGCCACTTAATGGAAGACTACAATACTAGGTACAAAGTGAGCTACTTAAAGTGACACGATTTAGGTTAACATGAAAGTCATACTGAGATGGGCAAACAACAAGATCTTCATGTGACGAATTTGTGATAAATCTGAAATTTCTCAGAAACTTTATGCAGACAAGTGCCCCCTTCAATTGATAGGTACATATATGATAGGTGCTTAGATATGCTCTCATGTTACTAGACAGTGAAAAGGATTCATGATAATATTCACAAAGGAGTGAAGTGGTTGTTCAAACCATAGGAGCCATATACACCGGAGAGAAAAAGATTGGCTCAAGAAGGATCTCAATACTAGGCTGCTTTACATTGGATTTGATACCTCATAGGTAAACTTTATGACGGTGCATGCGTAAGCATAAGTGAGCAGATGTTATCAATATAAATCAAAAGGTTCTGTAAGAAATTCATCAGGTATAGTCCCTTGTTGAGAATTTAGGGAAGCAGTGGGAAGTATTAACCTAGGGTTATAACTCATTCCAAGGAAATCATTATAGCACTCAATTCCTCAAGAGGTTGTAAATAAGAGAATTTGTGATAAGTGGCTTCCTAAATTAGGCGTCTCGTTCAAAGAGTAAGTACATGGAATGTTTTGTGATTCAATGTTTTGGTTAAGACCATATTTATATAGGCTTCTTCAATATGGATGTACATATACAATCAAGGAAAATAATGCGGTCTTCATAATGATATACTAAGGAGTGACTTACTTGATGACTTTAGGTTGACAGGACAGTACCTTAACTGATGTCCCTCTATTCCACATCCAAAACATACATTAGTTCCATAGTGACACACCCCCGAATAACATCTCATACACTTCACACAACGAGGATGGGGTCCGCTAAACTGACTCGCCCCACTAACCTAATATTTACCCTTTTTGCATGTATCATAAGCATTCCTCTATGTCTTCCGCCAAGCCTTCATGGCGGGAGTAACAATCTCTGTAACAGCTCGTTGTATGGACCTTTGGAATTTTTCAAATCTACCACCCCTAACACGCATCTAAGCATACTCACAACATGACGCAAAATATTTTCGCCCGCATATCGGGCAGACCGGGATGGGTGTATCCAACCTAAGGGCATTTATTCTTTTTGTGCCCCCTCTTTCCACAATCATAACATATTTCAAGAATCATCCAACATAAACCCGAGTGGATCTTCTTTCATATCAAACATTCCGGCTTATTGATGTCAATAATCCTCTTTTATTTCTTAGGTGCTCTCACCACATAATCTGGTCGCGTGGTGACATTAAACACTTCCCCTAGCAATTGGTTCTTTCATTCCCTCCTTGATGCCTCAAACCCGTGGGCTACTCATATGGTAAATGAGACACGATGAGGAATTTAGCTTCCTAGCTTGAGTTCTATCGCACGATCTGGAATATCAAAGAAGTGTGAAATTCCTAAATGTCCATGTAGCCTCCTTATTATAGATATGGTCGACAACACACCGATAAAAAGGATTCTACTGGACACGGCTCCGAGATATCCTAGGACATTTTAAAACCTGAGGCTCTGATACCAAGTTTGTCACGCCCCAAACTCGGGGAGCGCGACCGACGTTCAACCAAGAGAACCCGGCCGAGCAAGCCTGTTAGATTTCCTTCTACCCAAACTCATCCACGAATAAAGAGGAGATGTACTCCATTAATCAAACAATAAAAAGATTTTATTAACAACTCCCTTTTGTCCACTAACTACCTTCTTATCACCATTATAATCATCAATGAGCTCACATCTACCAAATTTTAGTATTTAACTCGTTACAAAATCTCTACCATACCCAATAATCTAGTTTAAGTATTTATGGCTTCCAATCACCATCTCATAAGTGCTAGTACTTATTCCTTGCTCATTTATTCACTCACAATCCATGCATGTAGGTTTAAGGGTGAAAGATTACCTCTTGTAGACCAAATCTTGAAAGTCAACTTTTGGGGTGTTCTTACGATTTTGAAGAAATCCTATGGAATCCAATACAAAACCTTGTTGTAACTAGTGATTGAGAAGTGAAATCATCATAAAAACACACTTAAAAACTCACCTTAGATGTGTATTGGAAGCCTTGGCCGGATGGGTGGTGGAGAGAAAGCCCTAGTCTTGAAGAAATGACTTAGCCTCTCTCTCTACCCATCCTTGGGGTTGTTTAATTGGCTTCTACGTGCGCGGCCGCGCACCTGAGGCAGAAACTCTCAAATATGCGCGGCCGCGCATCTAGGCGTGCATATGAGACATGTTCAGTAAAATAGCCATAACTTTCTCTATACATATCCAAATGACGAGCGGTTTGATGCGTTAGAAACTAGACTCAAAGAGCTTTAATGTGATATGTAGTTAAATACCTAAGTCATTATATTGAGGGAGCTATATGTATTTGAACTCGGGTCTTGTGCCAATTAAAACATCCTTTCCACTTAATGTGTCCAACTTGTTCCACACAAGTTTTTGCCATTCCCAAAACTCCTTAGTATGTTCCAACACACCTTAAACATACATTAGCAGTTCAACATGATGTGTATCTATCCCATAGGTCTCCTTTAATATTCAAATACGTTATTCCCAAATACCGTTGGCGCACTTTAAAATCTTAAATCATTAGAATTATTTTTTTACAGGGCCTTACACTACTGCGAATGCGATGACAGGTAAACCTTGGGTCTCCACAGCAATACTCGATCAGCTAACTAATGATCAACACGCTCCAAGGTACCTGGATCTGCACAAAAATGTGCAGCAAGCGTAGCATGAGTATACCATAGTGGTACCCAGTAAGTATCAAGACTAACCTCGGTGGAGTATTGACGAGGAACAGTCAAGACACCTACTAGACATAATAACTTGTACAAGTATGAATATAAAACTAATAGGGAACGATATAAAGCTAAATATGGTAAGAATAATGTTACAATACTTGCATTAAGAACTAGAAATAACAATTAGCAACAAGGAGCAACAGGTAATAACGTCGTAGAATAAACGGAATACAATTAAAGTCCGGTGAAACCAAGTAAGGGAAAACAAGTAACAACCCAAATAAACAACCGCTTTCACACAAGGTTTATAAAAGAATTTTTCCAAGGAACCACACCTCATAATCACAACCACGGGTCCCAAATCACGAACCCTAATCACTTGGCATCTTATGCCAATACCATTAATACCTCATAACTGCATGGACAACTCAAGTGCTAAGAGAGTAGCAATATCCCATATTCGCACGGACAACTCACGTGCTAGCAGTAACAATATCTCATATCCACACGGATAACTCACTTGCTAACGGTGAAACTCACGAACAGAAGGCAGGTATACAAGAATACATGTAAATGACCAATAAACATCAAGGTTCATCTTCTTAGACTGATATGAGTGACTAGTTATGGTGTATTCTTGTGCAAGTATTCTATCACAACTCGAGTCAACAAGTAAGATCAGAGACAACGAATGGAACATAGGAAACAACACAACAAAACCGTATTATGCATGACTCACACAAGGTAGGCACACCACTACACAAATATCATCAATAACAATGCCCCAAGGCCATCACAAGTCATCACAAATCATCACTGACATAGCCCCCCTTCTCTTGCAGCGTGCACAACAATAATGTAAATGCCTGCCTTGTCCTGCCATAGTGTAAAAGTTAATGTTGATGACTAACTTTGAGCAAATTGATTTGCTTGGTATGGTTTTGTGAAAATAGAACACCTACCAGGAGTATTTGAAGCTTAAAACAAGAGTGGAGGTGTTACAACAATCTCAAAGGTGAGAAAAACACTGAGTAGACCAAGATTAGATGTAATTTTTAACTCCAGAGCACTGCATTCGCTATTACTTATTAATAAATTGATTTATATTGAGCCTAATTCGTACTATTTACTTTATCTTTTGATAGAGATATCGATGGAAGGTATTGCTCATTCTTGTGGACAGAGCTCTTCAACTATGCTAAAACGATCAAAAAGACGATTTTCCACTATTTGGGATTATTTTAATAAGGTAACAGAGACTAGTATTTCTAGTGATGGAAAGTTTAAAGTCCAATGTACGCTTTGTAAAAAAGACTTCATATACGATCCTAAATTTGGAACATCAAATTTGAAGCGTCGTTCATTTATAAAACATCTGTTGAATAATGCAAAAGAGGGTCAAAGTGAATCGATAGATCAGAAATTTTATCGAGAGAAAATATCATTAGCCATAGTCAGGCATAACTATGCTTTCAGTTTTGTGGAACATAAAGGCATCATGGACCTTCACTCGTATTTAAATCCAGTAGAGAAACACATATCAAGAAACACAACAAAGTCAGATATCTTGTATATGTATGCAAGCGAAAAGGAACTTTTAAAACAGTTTGCTATTATTCCTAGTACAGTGTGTTTGACATCAGATATGTGGACTTCATTAGCATCTAATGGATATATGTGTGTAACGGCTCATTATTTGGATTTAAATTGGGTTCTTCGGAAGAGGGTGTTGATTTTTCATCATGTTCCTCCTCCACATTCATGTGCGATTTTAGGTCCGTTATTGATTAACTTTCTGAAAGAATGGGGAATCAAAAAGAAAATATTTACCCTAATTAATGGAGGAAGCTAATCTTGACCGTAAAACAAATTCAAATCTGGATGTAGTTGAATTTTGGAAAGATAACAGGCAAAGGTATCCAGAACTCTCATTAATGGCACGAGATATATTGAGTATTCCAATCACCACAGTAGCCTCTGAATCTGCATTTAGCATAGGTGGCCGTGTCATTGGAAAATTTTGAAGTTCTATTCTTCCCGCAAATGCCGAGTCAAAGCTATGTACTAGGGATTGGATTTGTGAAAGAGAAGGTAAATTAATCTTCTCTAGATTGGTTTATTATTTTTTTTTTTGAATTACTAATAAACTGTAATATTTTATATTTTTTCTTTTTAAATTGTATAAGATCTTGATGATGGATCCGACTCTAATGAAGAAGATGAGATTGTTATTGATCTTCAACCTTATCTTGTGAAACTTAGAGGTAAGAACCCTTTGTTGTTCTCTTTCTAATTTCTTGTACTTTTGGGATTCTATTGAACCAACTATTCTAATATTTATGATGATCTTCTGCCAAGAAAAGTACTGTATTTGATGATAGCTACTTTTGATTGTTGGCCATACTATTTTACTTGGTAATTTGATGTGGTGTTTGGATCAAATATTGTGGTTACTGGTGCTGGTCTAATATTTCTAGTGTTCAATTCCTTCATGACTAATCTCCCGAGCATACCTTGACTCCTTGACATTAGCCCCTGTTGTCTTGTGCTCCATCTCAAAATAAGATGTGCACTTGTTATACAGAAAGCATTTTCTGTAAATGCTGCTAATAGTCCTATGCAAATGAGAAGCAAAACAAGTGACTTATGAGTAAACAAAATCATGGTTTCTTCTAGTGTATGGGAGAAAATAGAAAAATCAGTAGCTTTTATATCATCAATATGAGCTTTTTCAGTTTTGAATCGATTTTCCATATAAGTGCATTTGGTTGGATTCTGTATAGTTGAGAAGAAATTTGGTCCCGGTTTTTGGTTTAGCATGAATATTGGATCTTATTTAACTGGAATTTCAACATACCATCTTGTTAACTGATTAGATTGTACATATTTAAGAGAAGGATATTCATTCTTCTCTAGTTATCGTCAAATGTATCATACCTATATCTTTTTGGAATTCTATAGCAAACTTCAATATCTGAAGAATGGGTGTAAATGTCACGAAGCATATCCTATTGTCTGTTTTAAAGCGCACCATTCTTGATTCTTGCTGGTGTATTTCGATGTATTTTGCTGGTGCATTTAATTGTATTTTGCTAGTGCATTTCAATGTATGTTGTCGGTGCATTTCAATGTATTTTGTTATCTGGTTTAAAGCGCACCATTCTTGATTCCTGCTAGTACATTTTGACGTATTTTGCTAGTGCATTTCAATATATATTGCTGGTGCATTCAGTCTATTTGTCACGATCCAAAATCCCGCCACATGCATCGTGATAGCACTTAGTCTCTAAGACTAGGTAAGCCGATTATAATAACAATTCAATCCATGTTTAAATATATATAAACCAACAGCGGAAATAATTACAAATATAACAACCTCCCAAGACTGGTAATACTGAGTCACGAACTCTAACTGAATACATGAAATGATCTCAAGGATTGAATACTCAATATTGTTTGATTAATAATTAACAGTACAATAAAATAAAAAGACTTCAAGGGACTGCGATAACCAAGCAGCTCTACCTTGAATCCTTGCGATCACACTTTAACTATGTCCGAGTCCGATAGCTCCAATACCTGGCTCTGCAAAACAATGTGCAAAAGTGTAGTATGAGTACACCACGGTCAGTACCCAGTAAGTATCAAGACTAACCTCAGTGGAGTAGTGACGAGGTACAGTCGAGACACTCACTAGTCTAATAACCTGTGCAACATAGTAGGGCGACAAGAACACCATAAATATTGCTCAACAAATAATGAATACAAGTACAACCAATTAATCAAGTCCTTCCAATATAAATCTTTTGCCTATATGTTTTTAAAATAGAAAGCTTCAGGATATAATACTTTCAAATAAATCTCTTTCAAATCTCTTTCCTTCAAATAAAGATCTTTCAAATAAAATTCTTTCAAATAAATCTCTTTCGAATAAAAGTCACCCTGTGACACAACATTTCAAAATCATAAAATACGGGTCTCAGTCCACTTTCATATTTCTATGGTACCTCGTGCCAATTTCTCTATTACAACCACACGGACAACTCACGTGCCAAATATCATCATCATTTAAGCACGGCACCTCGTGCCCACATTTCTTATCACAACTGCACGAGCAATTCACATGCCAATATCTTCATTATTTACTCACGGTACTTCGTGCCCATATTTCATATCAAAACTGCACGGATAATTCTCGTACCAATATCATCATTATTTACTCACGGTACCTCGTGCCCACATTTTATTTCATAATCCGCCTGGCAATAACCACAGGCTCCCAATTTCAACATAGATCAGACTATTATCAATTTACCAACAACAAGACAAATGCACAAGGTATAAAAATAAACAAAAGAAAAATCACAACATCACATGAAAATTACCAACGCAATAACCCCGCATCATCACATATCATCCCTGACAATAGCCACACTTATCTCTCCTATAGCCACCATTATCACACATATAATAGCCTCCCTTATCACTCCTCCCTGACAATATCAATAGTCACCTTTTTCGCTCCTATAGCCACCCTTATCTCTTCTATAGCCACCCTTATCGACCCACCCAGACAATATCCCAACACACATAACAACAGTGAAATGCCACCCTTATACCCACATAATATCAACAGTGAAATGCCACCATTATATTCTCAAAATAATAACTCAAATAACACAATAATTTATACGGAATACTATCATGGCAATATAACAAAATCAATTCATGTTACAATTTGCCCAATGGCCACAACCAATTTCAAAGATATAACAAAATCAATTAATTTCACAACCAATAGCCCAATGCTCCACACAATGTGTATAAAACCTCCACACAATAACAAAGATGGAAAATACTCAGTATAGGGTAACACCTTCATTAATCCAAATTCTTGATAATTATATAACGGCTCGGTTTAAACTTATTTTATTAATTATTTGCAGATGAAAAATCCATAATATAATTATTTCCAAGAAATATCAAATCACCAAACTCACGGAATTCATATAAATATACAAGCAATAACCACATCAAATTGTCATATAAAAATAACTTCAACAAACGCGAATTAAGGCATGGCAAATAGATGATTTAATAAATGCCAAATATTATCCAATTTATTACACAATATGCCTAAGACTTTAACCCAATCAATTTTTCACATATAAGCCCGAGTGCGTACTCGTCACCTCGCGTATACGGCTTTTTACATTTCACAAATAGCACATAAGACTCGATGTCTAAGGGGTAATTTCCCCACTCAAGGTTAGGCAAGATACTTACCTTTTTGAAGTTAGGCCGATATTCCAAAATTGCATTCTTGCTTGAATTGACATCGTGACAGCTCAATTCTATCCAAATCAATTCAATTCAGTCAATACTAATTATAGGAATTAATTCCATATGAAAATACTAATTTTCTAACAAAATCCGAAATTTAACTCAAAAATTGCTCATGGGGCCCACGTCTCGGAATTCGACGAAACTCACAAAATCCGACAACCCATTCAATTACGAGTCTACCCATATCAATTTTATCAAATTCCGATAACTCGACCTCCAAATCTAAAATTTTCGTTCTTGAAAAGTTTTACAAAAATATTGATTTCTTCCATTTAAATCCGAAATAAATGATAAATATAACCATGGATTTATAAAATATAATTACTTTTGGATATAGGACACTTACCCAAGTCGAAATCGTGAAGAAATCCTCAAAATCGCCCAAGAACCGTGCTCCAAAAATCCAAAACAAAATGAAGGAAACGTTTCTGCCCATCTGTCACTAAAAATGCATTTTCCATCACTAAAAGTCCATTTTTCGTCACTAAAAGTCCACACCAGAACTTGCTTGCACCAACAGTTATTCTTTTCACTAAAACGGCTCTAACTCCATCATACGAACTCGGAATTCGACGATTCTTGTTCCTATGAGTCACAAATAATAATATGAACTTAGTCGTTCAATCGAAACTCAATTCGGAGCTCATTTCCTCAATGAGATACTAATTTCGCTCTTTAAACAATTAACTCATGTTTCGCGCTAAAAACCTAATTGCGGCTTGATGAAATTAGACCAAACTTTCCAGATCACTCCTATAATTCATGATCAAAATTCTGGAAATCTCAAAATAGAATTTCAATCTCTAAAATGAAAATTGGACCTTTAGATCATTACATGCTTATGCTGAAAACATCAAACTCTTCCAAAACTCTTCCCCGACAGCCTGTAGTGTATCAACCATAACTTCTGGTACTCAACTCCAACTGCCAAACAGTTTAAATTTATGCAAACTAGATACAAATAAATACAACTTTTATGTTTTGCTCATTGCCCAACTCCTTATAGATTATGAGATATAAGCTCCCAAAATCAGCCATGTGCAGCAAAAATTTCTGGTGATGCACACTGCTGTAGCCAAAATCTGCAGTACCAGCTTCAGTCTATCGATCATAACATTTTGTACAAATATCTGAATGATGAATGGTTTATTATTCTAGAAACTAGAATCAAAGAGCTATAACTTTCATGTTTTGATAATTTCCAGATTCCTTATAGATTTTGAGATATAAGCTTCCAAATTCTGCGCATCAAAACTTTCGCACATTGCTGTCCAAAAGCCCAGCAGTTTAAAATGATCCGAAACCACTCCGAAACTCACCGAGGCCCTCGGGACCTCAACCCAATATACCAACAAGTCCTAAAACATCATATGAATTTAGTTGAAATCTCAAATCACATAAAACAATGCTAAAACCACGAATCATACTCCAATTCAAGCTTAAGGAACTTAAGAATCTCCAACTTCTACATTCGATGCCGAAACTAACCAAATCAATTCCAATTGACAGCACACAAGTCAAAATGACATTACGGATCTATGAAAATTTTCAAAACTGGATTCCGACCCTGATATCAAAAAGTCAACTCCCCGGTTAAACTTCCCAAAAATTCAACTTTTGTCATTTCAAGAAAAATTTCACTACGGACTTCCAAATAATTTTTCGGACATGCTCCTAAGTCTAAAATCATCATACGAAGCTATTAGAATCATGAAAACTCCATTTTGAGGTCGTTTACACATAATTCACCATCCGATCAATTATTTCAACTTAAGCTTCTAAAACAAGAATTGTTCTTTCAATTAAATCCTGAATCATCCGAAAATGACACTTGACCACCCTCGCAAGTCATAATACACATTTCAAAGCTGCTCGAGACCTTAAGCCACCGAACGGAACGTAAATTCTTAAAACGACAAGTTGGTTCGTTACATCCTCCCCCTCTTAAAACATATGTTCATCCTCGAACGTGCCAAGAATTATTCTGAGGACATTAAATTTCTGAGTGTATTATTACACACATACTCGCGGTTGATTCTACGTCACCACAATTTAGCATGGGTCCGACAACACCATCTCAGTTGAGATTATTTCTTTTATCCTCATTTATAAACTTTAAAGCCAACTCCTTACATCCAATTAATTTCAAAATGCCTTATTATCACATCAGTGCACGGTATTAGTTTCAACAAGCTATAGCAAGTCGTGCCTACGCACAAATCAACGTATGCCCATAACCACATCTCTGGTCATAATAGTTGTTTATAATTAATTCCAGCATCCTCAATTAATCTCATATTAACTAAAATCTCATTTCAAATTTTTGCAACACTGACAGCAACACACGAGGCATGAATACCTCATAATTATTTATCCGAACCAACGAGTCGCATTTAACACCACCTAGATACTTACCTTATAGGCTAAAATGCAATGTTTAAAGCATGAATATGGATAAATATGCACAGAAACATATAAAAGAACTATCAAATAAGCCTAACAGGCATGACTCCCCATTAATACTATAGTTCAGATTTAATTTCACAAAAGGAGAATTTAAACTCATAAATATTTTACCACAAGGACCTCGTGTCACGGCCCAGAATCCAACTAGTCGTGATGGCACCTAACCCAACCCGCTGGGTAAGCCAGTTAATCACTAACCAATTCCAATAACAATTAATCAAGCAATTAAGTAAAGAAATATCTGAATCTGATACATTCCCCAAGAACTGGTAGTACAATCATGAGCTTCTAAGAATAGAGTTTACAAAGCTAAAATGAAGTAAATACATCATCTGTTTGAAAAATACATTAATAGAATTTTATAGGTCTAAGGCTACCATGAACAAGAGGCAGCTACAACCGGGATGCAAGTACATCTTCAAATCCAGCTCCCATCGAACACAGCAACATCAGCAGCCAACATCTGCACGCAAGGTGTAGAAGTGTAGTATGAGTACAACCGACCCCATGTACTCAGTAAGTAACAAACCTAATCTTAGGTTGAAAGTAGTGACGAGCTAACACAAAGGTTGGGTCCAACACCAATATTCCGCAACAGTTCATAACAGCATAGTACAAGTAACAAAAGAGGTATTTCAGAAATAAAATACTCAGTTCGTTCATAGTTCAAGAAAAATGGGCATCTCTTTTCAAGTATATCAGTGAAAACCCAAATCTTTTACCGAAAATGCCAAAATACGTGTAAGTTTGAAAAACTGTAATTTTTCCCAAAACTCCTTTCAATGGTAAGTAAGATGTTTGATTTTCAGATAGCATGAGGAAAGTACGTCTCTATGCCTATATGTCACGATACAGGTAAAATCATAAATGTCACCAAAATCGGGTAGCAGAAGGAAATGCATCTCTATTCATGTATCTCAAGTACGCATGTCAAATGCAATGCATCTCAATGATGAGCTCATTCACCCATACTCTCAGAGTACTCAATCTCACTATCTCGCATTCCCTCTCACTATGCTCAATGCTCAGCACACTCAGTCACTCAACATTGTACAATATCTGTCGTGGCGTCCGATCCACATATGACCATAAGACCCTCTACGGCGTGCAACCCGATCCATATATATATAGTCAATTGCGCTCACTGGGGTGTGTAGACTCCGAGCGGCTCCTTCATCCCAAACACTATATCGCTGCGACGTGCAGCCTAATCCCAAACTATGTAATCAATATAACATGTTACGACGTGCAATCCGATCCCAAAATATCACTCTCACTCAGGCCCTCGGCCTCACTCAGTCATCAATCTCTCCAGTCTCACTCACAAGCTCATAATGTCATGAAACTAGCCCGACAACAATGGTATGATGTATCAATAAATAATAACTGAGACTGAGATATGGTATAAATGCATGGATATGACTGAGTACAAAATATCAATGAAATCAGCGAGATGACAGTAAGAAACGACCACTATGGGTCCAAACAGTGTCGGCATAATGCCTAAACATGATATCTAGCATGATTGACAGCTTAACTACTTTATCACATGGTGGAAACATGGATATCAACAAAGTAGGACCACTATATAGTGCAATAGAAGCAACAGCGTCCCAATTCACTTGGTGCACGCCCACACACCCGTCACCTAGCATGAGCATCACCTTAATACCGATCACATAACACGTATTACGGGGTTTCATACCCTTAGCACTAAGTTTAGAAGAGTTACTTACCTCGAACAAGCCAATACCAATGCCGAGCAAGCCAAGCAATGCTCCAAAGATGCCATCACGCACGTTCCGACCTCCGAACGGCTCAAAACTAACCAAAAATGACTCAAGTACATCAAACAATGCTAAAGAAACAATCTCGATCGAAAAAGATTAAATCTTGAATCAAAAGCCCAAAATCGGCCAAAAGTCCAATCCGGGCCCGCATCTCGAAACCCGACAAAATTTAAAAAATCTAACAACTCATTCAATTACGAGTCCAATCATACTAGTTTCACTCAAATTCGACTCCAATTCGATGTTCAAAACTCAAAAATTCATATTATGAAACTTTAAGCCAAAACCCTCAATTTTCTCTTTAAAATTCACAATCCAATTACCAAAAACGAAGGAAGATTCGTGATATAAAATCAAAAAATGAGCAGACAACACTTACTCCAAATTCATATGGTGAAATTTGCTTCAAGAATCGCCTCAATACGAGCTCCATAGCTCCAAAAATGCAAAAATGTCTGAAACCTTCGAAATAGAGTACTATATACACTACCCAGGCGTCCTCTTTCGCGAATGCAGAAAACCCATCGCGTTCGCGATCAACAAAAATATCCTTCCACCAAAACACTCTACGCGTTTACGGTACACCCCACGAAAACACGATGACCATAGATGCCCCAGCTTTGCGAACACGACTAATCTTTCGCGACCGCATTGAAGAATCCTCCAACTCCCAGCTGCCAAACCGCAACACTAAGTGAACGCATATTACTGCACGCGGACGCGAAGAACACCACATCAACCCACCACAAACGCGACCAAGGAAGCGCAAATGCGAAGAACAAACCACTGCAATGACCAAAATACTCATCGCGAACACATTGCTCCATCCGCGATCGCGAAGTACAGCTGAAACACCAGAAAACCAACAATAACAACATGGTCCAAAATAGCCCGAAACCCGTTCGAAGCTCACCCGAGCCCCTGGGACCCCCTCAAAACATACCAACAAGTCCCATAACATTACACGGACCTACTCGAGGCCTCAAAACACACATAACTACGTCAAAATGATGAATCACACCTCAAATCGAAATTAATGAACTTTGAAACTTCAAACTTTCAAAACTGATGCTGAAACCTATCAAATTGCGTCCAATTGATCTCAAATTTTGCACATAAGTCACATTCAACATTACGAACCTGCTCCAACTTCTAGAATCAGAATCCGACCCCGATATCAAAAAGTCCACTCCCGGTCAAACTTTCCAAAATTTCAACTTTCGCCATTTCGAGCCAAATTCAACTACGAACCTCCAAATCACAATCCGAACGCGCTCCTAAGTCCAAAATCACTCGATGGAGCTAACGGAACCATCAAAATTTCAATTCGAGGTCAAATGCTAAAATTCAAACTTGGTCAGCTCTTTCAAATTTAAAGCTCCCTAGTTGAGAATNGACGTGCTCCTAAGTCCAAAATCACTCGATGGAGCTAACGGAACCATCAAAATTTCAATTATAGGTCAAATGCTAAAATTCAAACTTGGTCAGCTCTTTCAAATTTAAAGCTCCCTAGTTGAGAATCATTCTTCCAAATCAGTCCCGAATAACCTGAAAACCAAAATCGATGATTCACACAAGTCAAAATACATCATACAGATCTACTCACGTCCGTAAACTACCGAGCAAAGTGTAATCTCTCAAAACGACCGGTCGGGTCGTTACATCCTCCCCCACTGCGAACGTGCCCAGAGTTGTTCTCAAAGCCATCAATTGTTGCGTAACCTTACCATGCAAACACCCTGGGGTGATCCCACATCAACCTATTCCATATAGGCCTGACAACATAATATAACTGAAGATTATTACTCCAACATTAGCCCATAAGCCTTAGAATCCAATTTCCAACATCTGGAATTTCTATAAGGTCAGAATCTCGCATCTACACACTGTATAAGACTGAACAAGTTGTAACCATAATCCAAGATGAAATCACATGATATACCGCATAACTCAAATGCTCATAACAATAATTGTTAATCACAGTAGCTGCTCAAAACCACCCAATATCGGTAATAAACCTCATATCTAACAAAACCTCACTCTAAAACCTTCGTACACTGCCGATAATGAAAGAACACGCAGAAACTCATAACCATCCATCAAATCAACAAGCCATGGAGCTCTCTCTCATTCAACAAGAACTATAGCCAATTCCTAAGCCGACTTCCGATATTATCCTTCCAAATATACCGAAATTAAATCTGATTGCATCTATTCTAAATCCGACGACTTCATCTTATCGTATACCAACTACTCTACTGACACGCAACACCAATACTACCCAGAGCCACAAACCATGCAATCCATGCACCAATAAGCAATAATCCAAATGTACTTAATCACGAAAATGACTCAATCAAGAGAACCGTCCCACAAGCTCAACGGGTACCACCACAACTCAATGCTAAGAACCTATCACACACTGTAGAACCAAAACACACGAATCTAACACAAGGGATCATATCTCAACATAACTCCGATGCAATGCGTGACCCCATCCAAATAGTGATCCATATGAAATACCTCAGCCATCATGCTCAAAATTAATAACCACGCGCAATCCGACATCAAGTACTCAAAGTGCATTACCATAACCATGGAGAAGCAGATGACACAATGCCAAACAAAACCCGAAAGAACATAACCCATACAGCACCAACCATGCAATACCCAATTACTCATCTCGCTCAAATTCTGCTATAAAGCCCAAATAGAACCGTACCAAGTGTGCTTATAACCAACGGATCACAACTCCTCGTAGCATAGAAGAGTAACTCACAGATCATTTCAGAATACGAATAAGCTCAACAACAACTGAATGGAACATCCCTCAACAATATCAGTACAGAGCCAACCAATCCGACTCGATGTAGAATACCCATCCTAATTGGGCCTACCAATGGATTCCCAAATCAACTTCGGCCACCCACAAATAGATAAATGACCTCCGAAATCCCACAATGATTGAATCATAACACATACTATCATCTGGCTAGCTTCAGCCATGACTTCACAATCCACAACTATAAAACAAGCTGCTCTTGAGAACTCCTAGTCTCCAAATCCATAGAACACACGAATCACCATATCTGATCCTAACTCAACAGCCAGAATGTCTAACACATCTCTCATACATGGTCATCTCACCAGGAATACTTCTAAAATTCTTCCGTGCCACATGGAAAAATTTGAATATCAATAGTCGATCAACCAGGGGAGTGCTACAACACCAGTGAAGTATCCATAAATCAAAACACAGTGCGCCTCCTGGAATGTACACTCTCCTCAAGAAATACCAAAAAGTAACATCATTCACCTAGTCATCTGAAACCGTCTATGATGCCTAAGAATTCAGGATCTTCCTTTCAAAACTGAATCGTGACCTTGCACCTGCAAATTTCAATCCTACACAACACACCACCCCTATTATGCCATCATATGAAAAGTACGAGAATCTCATAATCAACTATAAGTCAAGAGCAAACTACATACTCAATTAGCTAGGAACCTTCTGTTTGATCTGATCCAGGAGAAAATCACTATACACCACATGCTTCTCACGCCAGTAGGTAATATACCCCTCGAACCATGGTGGAAACCATTGAGAACTCTTTGAAGTCCATTTTCACATAACCAAGCTATCAAAACCCAATCTCTCTAACTCAACCCAGCCACGCAGGTCGCCAAAACCCAAGAGCATTGCCACGAAACACCTGTAGAGACTAGCCACATCATAAGTACCTAAAGAACCGATTATATCCATTACTGTGTTGATACAACCTACTACCACGTTGTCCTGTTTCTCCAAGTCCCTTCCAAATTGCCTTCAAATTGATGCTTCTCCTTGCTGGAACATGATGTCATGCCAAAATGCTATACTTTTAGCACATTACTCGCCCTATATTTTGTTGGCCTAATGAGTTATAGTGTGCTATTTAAGCTAAATTGTGTTGTTTAATGTGTAGGAACATCGAAAAGAATCGTCAAATGAAAATTGCACAAAACGAGGACAAAAATACAAGAAAAGACCACAAACGCATAAAGTATCCAAACCGTGCAATAGACCAGGCTTAGCAAGGTTTGGACCCAAATGAGTTATTCTAGGGTTGTACATGATGTTGGAGAAGAAATAGGCTGCCAAGCACTGTGGAGCAAGAATCAAAAGAGTTTTCCTTTCCTTTATCTCTTTACTTTGTAGTTTCATGTCTTTAAGCATTATGTTGACTGTTATTGTATTTATGAGTAGCTAAACTCTCTTATCTAAGGTTTGATGGAACATATTGGAGGATGATTCTTTACTACGTTTAATATAGATTTGCCTTTGATTTTTCTCTACTTGTTCAACTATATTTTCATTGTTGTAAATTGAAGAGCTCTTAATTAACTGTGCCTATTTAGTGTGTATATTGCTCGAGAGAGAATGCACATTTAGGTAGTTGTTGAAAAATATCACTCCTAACGTAGTTGAGAGATCGATACGGAGGGTTTAAAGGCGGGATTAGAGATAACAAAGCCTTGGTGCGATCATCGTGAGCGGTAAATTAGTGCCAGCTAGCGTAGTTCGAGAGAATATGTCTAGTAAATTGTAGTAGTTACTCGAGAGAGAGCTATGAAACTTAAAGTACTCACAATCGGTAAAAATTATTTAGGCGAATTTATATGAAACGTAGCGGGGAAGATTCCGATAATAAGGGAAATCATAACCTTAGACTTCTCCAAATCTTATCTACAATATTTGCCTTGTTAGTTATAAATTACTGCATTTTTAATTACTTTGATCTTAGTTAATAAACTCTCAAATTGTTATATAATATTTCTGAATGTTGATTACTTGAATTCGTACAAAACTATTAGTTGTAATTAACACGTTATTTCCATGTGGGATTCGACTCCGGACATGTAAACCAGATTATATTTTCAACAACTGCTTAGTCCTTTTTATAAGGAATAGTTGGGCGTGATCAAATTTTGGCGTCATTGCCGGGGAAGCAACAGTGTTACTAATTATAGCTATAAGAATTTGTAGGATTCTTAGTTTCGTCAATTATATCCATTTTTATTCATTACATTGAAATTCTAATGTTTATAGTCTTGTGTGTTATAGGTGTATGCATAGAAACTCTTCAAGAACTGGTGAATTGTTTGAAGCATTACCGGATCCTGAGAAAACTTTCACGGCATTAAATCGTGCAAACAAGAAAGACAAACAATATCATCACCCAAGAGAACAAATTGAACCAAACATGGGTGACACTTTGGATAATCAAAACAATCGAAACAATGTGAATGACCCGAACAATGAGGGTGTGGCACCTCTTGTGCCACAAGCAGCTTTGTATGATTGGGCACAAACCACTGCTGAAAATCTAGCAACTGCAATTGCAGTCCCTCAGATACAAGCAGAGTCATTTCAAATCACAAACAACATGCTACATTTGATGCAAAACAAGAGACTGTTCTTCGGGTCTTACATTGAAGATCCACAACAGCATCTGAAAAATATTTTGTCAATTTGTGTCACGCAAAGGCAACCCAATGTGACACCGGAAGCAATAAGACTATTGTTGTTTCCATTTTCAGTGACAGGATAAGCCCAGACTTGGCTTAATTCGCTTCTCCATAAATTGCATTTCCACTTGGGAGGAATTAGTCAAGCAGTTTCTGAACAAGTATTACCCACCAAATAAGACCGCCAAGCAAGTTGATGAAATATTGAGCTTCAGGCAGAAACCAGCTGAAACATTACAAGAAACTGGGAGAGGTTCAAAGATATGCTGGTTAAGTGTCTGCATTATGGCATTCCAGATCAGATGTTGGGACAACGGTTTTACATGGGATTGGCGGATAATTTGAAGGCGAATGTTGATGCTTCAGCATGTGGAGCATTGTTTTAGCAAGTCATTTAGAGAATGTAAAGTCCTGCTAGATAAAATGGCTCAAAACTCAGGCTGGATGACAAGAGACACTACAATCACCCCTATAGTTCACTTAGTAGCATTGGACCCAAACAATTCCATAGCCGAGAATATGGCTACTCTGATGACACAAATGAGTATCCTCACCAAGAAGATTGATGAATTAGGCCAGAAGCATGTACACATAGTTTACACAACTAATGGTGGATTATGTACACCATGCATTAACCAACCATATGTGTGTTCATGGAGTGGTGAAAGTGACAACCAGAACTATCAAGAGAAAATGAACTATGTGGGCAACTATAGAGGCCAGAGGCAAGGTGGTCAGAATTGAGGGTAGCAAAATCAGCAATATAGACCAACACTTCAACAATACAATAACACTAACAATCCTGGAGCTATGCGACCACAGGGTCAAGTAGTACCTTACCAAAGGCAACGGGGGTATAGTCAGCATAATCAGCAGCTAGCTTATCAATAACCTCAGTAACAACAACTAGTGAGATAAGATGACGGGTTGTCTGAAATTAAAGGAATGTTGCAGCAGCTGATCGGGTCTAATAGAAAAATGCAAGAGAAGGTGGAAGCACATGAGTCAGCGATAAAAGGTATTGAGATTCAATTAGGCCAAATTTCTATGGCTCTGAATAATCGTCCCCAAGGGACTTTACTTGCAGACACAAATGTCAATCTGAAAGAGCAGGGCCAGAATCAGCTTATGCCAATGAGCCTGAGAAATGGTAGAGATCTTGATTTAGAGCAAGAAATTGTTCGTGAGAGTCGGTCATCTGAAACACTTGTGACAATGCCAATTGAGCTAGATGAGTCAACTGAGCTAACAGAAGTAAGAGTGTAACCAGCCCATGAGAAAATAAATAAGGAAAAAGAGGTTGCGGAGGAGACTGATAAAGTGTAGGAGAAGGCATTAGAAAAAGTGCCTGAGTAGGATCTAACTCAAGCTACAACAAATAAGCGACCTCCGGCACCCTTTCCGCAGAGATTGGCCAAATATCAGAAGGATAAACAGTACAAAAAATTCATGGAAATTCTGAAGCAAATTCAGGTAAACATTCCTCTAATTAATGCTCTAAGGGAGATGCCCGGTTATGCAAAAATGATGAAGGACTTGATGTCTCGTAAGTTCAACTTCCAAGACTTGGCAATTGTCACGTTGACACAAACTTGTAGGGTTGTTGTGTCAAGACCTATAGCTGAGAAGTTATCCGACCCTGGTAGCTTTACAATTCCATGCACCATAGGTAGCTATGCATTTGCCAAAGCATTGTGTGATTTGGGAGTAAGTATAAATCTGATGCCATTGTCTATCTATAAAAGTTTAGGCATTGGAATAGCAAGGCCCATATCCATGTTACTGCAGCTAGCTAACCGAACGGTGAAAAGACCATCAGGCATACTTGATGATGTACTTTTGCAAGTTGGAATTCCTGCAGATTTTGTCATTCTTCACTACAAGGTTGATGAGGAGATTCCCATAATTTTGGGAAGGCTGTTCTTAGCCACAAGGAGAGCTCTGATTAATTGTGAAATGGGGGAGCTGAAAATGAGGCTGAATAATGAAGAAATGACATTTAATGTGCAAAAGTGTTGCGGCGACCCTGTGAGTTTGCAAATTGCTCTTTGTTAGACACGGTGGATGTATAATGGAGGAAGATGATGAGGCACTTAATGCAAAAGACCCTCTAACGGCCTGCCTTATGAACTTAGAAGAAGTAAATGGTGAAGACTTGGCGGAATGGGTGTTGGATCTACAAGGGCAAGGGTACTGGAAAAGAGAGCTCGAATTCGAGCCTTTACACTCAGAAGAAAGAAAGACCCCTCAAGCCAAGCCATCGATCGAAACACCACCACAATTGGAGCTGAAACCGCTACCATCTCACCTCAGGTATGCTTTCTTGGGACCTAATTAGACTTTACCTGTTATTATCTCATCTGGTTTACTAGATGTGCAGGTAGAACAACTTTTGCAGGTGTTGAAGGAGTGCAAGAATGCAATTGGTTGGACCATTGCAGACATTAAGGGTATCAGCCCGGCCTTCTGTATGCATAAAATTCTATTGGAAGATGGGGACAAACCTTCTAGAGAACATCAAAGAAGGTTGAACCCTAACATGAAAGAAGTTGTAAAGAAGGAAGTGATCAAGTGGTTAGATGCGGGAATTATTTTTCCCATCTCATATAGTAATTGGGTTAACCCAGTTCAGTATGTGCCAAAGAAAGGAGGGATGATTGTTGTGCAGAATGAGAACAATGAGTTAATCTCAACAAGAATAGTCACGGGATGACAAATAAGCATGGACTACGGAAGATTGAACAAGTCCACCCGAAAAGATCATTTTCCTTTGTCGTTCATTGATCTGATGCTAGATAGATTGGCAGGGAAGTCCCACTTTTGCTTCTTGGATGGATACTCGGGGTAGAATCAAATATCTATCGCCCCGGAGGATAGAGAGAAAACGTCATTCACTTGTCCATATGGAATTTATGCTTTTCGGAGAATGTCATTTGGCCTATGCAATGCACCCGCCACATTCCAAAGGTGCATGATGGCCATCTTCACAGATATGGTAGAGGACATAATGGAGGTTTTCATGGATGATTTCTCAGTGGTGGGAAACTCTTTTGATGGTTGCCTTAGAAATCTTAACATAGTGTTGCGGAGATGTATGGAGACTAATCTAGTGCTAAATTGGGAAAAATGCCATTTTATGGTACATAAAAGTATAGTCTTGGGACACCTAGTGTTAAGTAAGGGCATTGAGGTGGACCGCGCCAAGATTGATGTAATAGAGAAGCTGCCACTACCCACTTCCGTCAAGGCAATAAGAAGTTTTCTTGGTCATGCCGGTTTTTATAAGCGGTTCATAAAAGAGTTTTCCAAGATTTCTAACCTTTTGTGTAAATTTCTTGAAAAAAAAACACCCTTTTGTATTTTCTAATGACTACAGGGTAGCTTTCGAAGGATTGAAGAAGAGGCTAGTGTCTACACCTATAATAGTTGCACCTGAATGGGAGCAACCATTTGAGCTTATGTGTGATGCAAGTGACCATGCCGTGGGAGCAGTACTTGGACAGAGAAAAGATAAAATCATGCATCCAATATACTATGCAAGTAGAACATTGAATGGCTCTCAACTGAATTACACAGTGACAGAAAAAGAGATGCTAGCAGTGGTGTTCGCATTTGACAAATTCTAGTCTTAATTGATAGGTTCAAAGGTAATTTTTTATACTGACCATGCTGCTCTCAGGTACCTAATTTCTAAAAGGGAAGCAAAGTCGCGCCTGATTCGATGGGTTCTACTGCTACAAGAGTTTGACTTGGAAATTCGTGATCGAAAAGGAACGGAAAACTAAGTTGCTGACCACTTGTCCATGCTTGAAGGAGCTGAAACGAAGGTTGAGGTGGAAGATATCATGGAGACTTTTCCGGATGAACAACTGTTAGCCATGAGCCTTAAGGAAGCGCCATGGTATGCAGACATTGCAAACTACCTGGAAAGCAATGAATTTTCTTCTGTGCAGAAGAAAAAGTTTTTTCGTGATTGTCACATGTATTTCTGGGATCAACCATATTTGTTTCGGATTTGTATTGATAACATGATCCGGAGATGTATTCCTGAGATAGACCAAGCTTTTGTTTTGCAGGCATGTCACGCTTTGACTTATGGAGGTCATTTCGGAGGAGTAAGGACAGCTGCTAAAGTTTTGGAGTCGGGCTTCTATTGGACGACGTTGTTTAAAGATGCATATTTTTGGGTAAAAAGCTGTGATGAGTGTCAAAGGACAGGGAATATTTCTCGTCGACATGAGATGCCCATGAACCCAATCCAAAAAGTGAAAGTATTGATATATAGGGAATCGTCTTTATGGGACCATTTGTCAGCTCATACAACAACAAGTATATACTCATAGCAGTGGACTATGTATCGAAATGGGTAGAAACTGTAGCACTCCCAACAAATGATGCAAAGGAAGTTATTGGTTTTCTAAGAAAAAATATCTTCACCCGATATGGAACTCCAAGGGCGATCATCAGTGGTGGAGGAACTCTCTGCAATCGAGCCTTCGCAAAGTTGTTGGAAAAATATGGCAATAAGGTTGCCACTCTGTATCACCCACAAACAAGTGGACAAGTTGAGGTGTCAAACAGAGAAATCAAGAGTGTTTTAACCAAAACTGTAAATGTGACTCAGACTGATTGGGCAAAAAAATTGGATGATGCACTATGGGCCTACCGCATTGCATTCAAAACTCTGATTGGTATGTCACCGTACAGATTGGTGTTCGGAAAGGCGTGTCATTTACCGGTGAAGCTAGAGCATAGAGCTTTCTGGGAATTAAGGCAATTAAATCTTGACATGGAGGCCGCTGGTATGAGTAGAGTCACAGAACTTCATGAACTCGATGAGTTCTGTTACCATGCTTTTGAAAGCACCGGGTTGTACAAGGAAAGGATGAAGATCATGCACGACAAGCATATTCTAGAGAGGATTTTCAAACCCGGAGATGTCGTGTTATTGTATAATTCAAGATTGAAACTATTTTTGGGCAAGCTGAAATCTAGATGGTCGGGACCATTTAGAACGGTGCAAGTACTCTCAAGTGGAGCTGTAGAAATTGAATCCGAGGATGGAACAAATAGGTTTAGAGTTAATGGGCAAAGGTTAAAACATTACCTTGGCATGGATGAGGAAAAAGTTGTATCGGTGATTCATTTGAAGGAACCTCAATTGTTGAGTGAACCTTAACTTTGATCTCATATATCGTGCTGCGACGTTAAATCAGGTGCTCGTTGGGAGGCAACTCAATTTGTAGTTTATTTTAGCTTAACTATAAATTTTGGATTGTTTTATGCACTAAAAAGTTTTTAATTAATCTTGGTGTCTGAACAGGTAATAGAGCATGATGGAAATTATGGGGCTTGGAGTTGTTCAAGAAACAAAATAAAGATTACATGAATACGCGCCAAACAATGTTGCGTACCCGACACCCAGTTCAATGCACAGCGCACCTGGAAGCAACCCTCACGTCGCAAACATTTCACCTTGTGGCACAACTTGCATCGCCTTCTGTCCAGCGTGATTTCCATCTCGCGTCGCCCAATCTTCAGTGTGCTATAGAGCTCGCCCAGTGAGGGTTATAGAGAGACCAATCTCGCGGCAGCCTCGCGTCGCAAGGGAAATAGCGAGCCAATCCTGGCGTTACGCCTCGCGTCTCCTTCTTCACAGATCCCTAAGGAGCTCACGTCGCCAGGTAAGTTTCTCGTTGTGATCTAACGTCGCCAGGTAAGTTACTCGTTGTGCTCTCGCATCGCCGGGTTCTCAGCATGTATTAGAGATAGCCTCGCACGGTCCTTTGCTCGCGTCGCCAGCCATGGTTCTTGCTCGCTATTATTTTGACTGGCCATTCCCCATTTTCGCTGTAAAAACTCAGCTTCAGAGATCGCCATGAACCGCACACCCTACTGTCCAGTGCTCGCTTGGGAGCTTGCCCAGCAAGATTAGCCTCGCGTCGCACGGGTAATCGCAAGGTCCAGCTCGCGTTTGCTTCGCGTCGCTCGGGTTATCGCGAGGTAAGTTTTCTTTGCTTTTCAAACTTACCTCGCATTAGACCTCGCCCAGCCAGAAAATCATCTCGTTAAGCCTCGTGCTGCCTGCCTCTAAGCTCGCAATGGAGCTCGCGTTGCCTGCTTCTAACCTCGCTAAGGATCAAGCCTCGCCAGGTAAGTGATGTTTTAATATTCTTGTAAGCTTAGTTTTCTAACTTCTTTAGATTAAAATACTGCTTAGTTTTCTAACTTATTTAGATTAAAATACTGCTTAATTTTCTAACTTCTTTAGATTAAAATACTACTTTGTTCTCTAACTTCTTTAGATTAAAACACTACACTGTTTTGTAACTTCTTTATATTAAAATACTACTTTATTTTCTAACTTCTTTATAATAAAACACTACACAAAAGACACACACCTCACTAAACAAACTACACTACCCGTCCATGTTTTCCCTTTCCCCCCTCACACATAAATTTCATTGAATACGATTTGCATCCACTTTCACTCACTTGAGACATCAATTGAAAAGAACACTTCAATCCTCCTAAGCATCTAAGGTATGAAGGAAAGAGCCAGAGCAGTCCGACAAGGATGATGATGATGATGATGCTGAGGGAGCAGAGGATGAGGACTGAACGGGTGCAGATGGAGGCTTCGACGATGACTGATCAAGGAGTTTTTCCAACCACCTTACATGTTTTTTGTATTTATGAATTTATATATGCATTAAGGATAATGCATGATCTAAGTGTGGGGTGGAAGGTATTCTCTGTCATTTGTACATATTAGATAAACTAATTAGTTTATGTGTTTAATGTTTATTTTATTTTTCCTTATTTAATAGTTAAAAAAATAATAGTAATAAAATAAAATAAATGAAATCACTGGCCTTTTCCCGACGAAGGATCTCTTAGGAAGTTTTCTTGAGGGACTTAAGTCTAACACTATATATATATATATATATATATATATATATA
>AWOL01S0014584.1:32792-60744 GCA_000715115.1 Nicotiana otophora
TATATATATATATATATATATATTTTTATTATTGTAGATAGTAATAATCCCTCGTGATTTTTCTTTGTGCATCAGTTCTTTTTCACGGGATGTAGTTGAACCGGGTAGTAGTTTTTGTTTTGTCTTTAGACTAGAATAGAATTTAGGGAATAAAAAAAAAGAAAAAAATGATAAGAAATGCTAAGCGCCTTTGACTAATTTGATAGTAGCATATTTAGGCTCTAGCATGTATATTACCTTCCCTATGGTTTAAAGTTGCTTATGATGCCTTGTTGAGTTAGATAGCATGTTTATTAATGCATATATCTTGTCTTCTTGGCTTGTGTCACTTTGTGCTTAATGCTTAATATCTTGTGGCTCCGTGAATACTTCTAATTGTTTGAGAATTGGAATGGAGCCGTCCTTCGTGAGTCATGTGCCATGTGTGGTGAGAAATTGTTTAGTCTGTGTCATTGCATTAGAGTTTAGAAGTTGCCCAACATGTGAGTTGAAGCGAAATTTTAGGTTTTGCTCGGTTTGAAAAATGATATTAGGCTTTCTTTAATTTGTTTGAGCTTAATACTTACCACAATAAAAAATTATCCCTAATCAACCCTTTTAAGACCTATAAACTCTTATTTGGAAACCACATTACAAGCTTATAGCCCTTTGTTCTTAATTATTACTGTTTTGATTCTTTTACCTTTTAAAGTATTTTAATTATAAAATGAGCAGTAAAAGAAGTAAGGATGAAACTTGGGTGGCTTTTGAGTAGAACCAATGAAAGAAACAAATGTGCACTTGTATTGTAAGGAATACACCACTAGAAGGAAGGGTAGAAAAAAAAGGTATTGTTGAAAAAACAATATGTAGCAAAGGTAAATAAGCATATATTGTCCTTGCTAGTGTGTATGAATTAATGTGGTGCTTAAAGAAAGAGAAAATATTTTTGGGGGTGATAATGTTTGTGAAATTGAAGTTGATTGAAGAATTTGCGCTTAAAGTTTATTATGTGATGTGTTAAAGTGCTTGGGAGGGTTAGTCATTATTCCTAAATTTATCTTACCCGTCCTTAAACCAACATTACGACCATAAAAAGTCCTAATTGATTTTAGATCGAGCAAGCCTACATTAGTAGAGGTTTACATAATGGGCAAGCCTATGGTACTTTATGCATGCATATGACTTCTTTGTGAGAGTGAGAAATTTCTTTGATATATAAGAATCCTTAAAATATATTTGAGCATTTGATTCGAATGTGTGGATTCAACTTACTCTATTATTCTTGTTGTGAGGGCACATGATTTTGCAAGGGATAGGTAATGATATTATATTTCTCTATGATGTTAAATATTCAAGCCATGAATGCATTGTGATATTGAGTCGATTTGTGAGGTTAGGATTGCTAGAAACATGTTGTCCTTTTTGTTGAATCAAGATTTGAATTATGGCATAAAGTTAAGGGAAATGTGTGTCGAAGACATATGCTAAAAGTTTAATTGTTTCTATCAACCATAGTCATACGTATGGTATGCTTCGGATGTGCTAAAAGAAAATAAAAGTGCTCTAGGAATTGGTGGTTGACTCGAGGACGAGCAACGTTTAAATGTGGGGTGGTGATGTGATGCCAAAATGATATACTTTTAGTACATTACTCGCCCTATATTTTGTTGGTCTAATGAGTTATCGTGCGCTATTTGAGCTAAATTGTGTTATTTTATGTGCAGAAATATCGGAAAAAATCATCAAATGAAAATTATACAAAAAGAGGATAAAAATACAAGAAAAGAGCACAAAAGCATCAAGTATCCAAACCATGCTATAGACCAGGCTTAGCAAGGTTTAGACCGCGCTACAAAGCTCGCCTAGCAAGGTTTTTACCGTGCTACAGAGCTCGCCCAACAAGGTTTAGACCGCGCTTCAGAGCACGCCCAACGAGGTTTAGACTGCGCTATAGACCAGGCTTCGCGGGGTCTATAGCACAGTAATTAAAAGTCGTGGGTTAAAAGACCCAAACCCAAAATTGGACCGGGGGATTGACATAAATACTCCCCAAATGAGTTATTCTAGGGTTGGACATGACTTTGGAGAAGAAATAGGTTGCCAAGCACGGTGGAGCAAGAATCAAACGAGTTTTTCCTTCCTTTATCTCTTTACTTTATAGTTTCATGTCTTTAAACATTATGTTGATTGTTGTTGTATTTATGAATAGCTAAACTCTCTTATCTAAGGTTTCATGGAACCTATTGGAGGATGATTCTTTACTACGTTTAATATAGATTTGCCTTTAATTTTTCTCTACTTGTTCAACTATATTTTCATTGTTGTTAATTGAAGAGCTCTCAATTAATTGTGCCTATTTAGTGTGTATATTTCTCGAGAGAGAGTGCACATTTAGGTAGTTGTTGAACAACATCACTCCTAACGTAGTTGAGAGATCGATACGGAGGGTTTAAAGGCGGGATTAGAGATAACAAAGCCTTAGTGCGATCGTCGTGAGCGGTAAATTAGTGCCAGCTAGCGTAGTTAGAGAGAATACGTCTAGGAAATTGTAGTAATTACTCGAGAGAGAGCTACGACACTTAAAATACTTACGATCGGTAGAAAATATTTAGGCAAATTTATAAGAAATGTAGCGGGGAAGATTCCGACAATAGGGGAAATCATAACCTTAGACTTCTCCAAATCTTGTCTACAATATTTGCCTTGTTAGTTATAGATTACTGCATTTTTAATTACTTTGAACTTAGTTAGTAAACTCTCAAATTGTTATATAATATTTCTAAAAGTTAATTACTTGAATTCATGTAAAACTATTAGTTGTAATTAACATGTTATTTCCCTGTGAGATTCGACTCCGGACTTGTAAATCGGATTATATATGCAACGACCGCTTAGTCCTTGTTATAAGGCATAGTTGGGCGTGATCAGAACACCATGATCCTTAACAAAAATTCACCACACAAGAGACCCTAGTATAAAACCACAACGCCCTAAGGCCCATAAGCCGCTGACTTCCCTCTTAAGCACCCCAAAGCACCACAACCGCGACACCCACTCTAAAGAGACCTTATGTGAACCTAAAATTGTTTCCTTCACCTTCTTGATGCTGCAATACATAATCCACAATGGTATAAAAATGCTACAAGTATCAACACCATCCAATGTAACTCTCAGTTTTTAGCCATATACAAATTTTGAAAATTTCAAATCGCTGCATATAAATGTTGAATCCATTAGAACGATTCTCGAGAGTCATCCACTCTACTCAAATCTCAATTAAACCGAACAAACGGAATGAACGACCGATGCCCCATTAGCACACTAACACCCAAGGGAGTAACCAACACTCCTAAGCAACAGAGCAGATTCCTACTCCATGTACACTACACCCTTCACGAATAACCACTCAAATATTTTATGATTCTCATACACACATAGAGTGTAATACAACCTGTATCCAGAAATTTCTTTACCCGAGTCATCCTCGATCTCGACCTCTGCAAGTCATAACTAATTCACCAGTATACCCCGAACTGAAACCAATACAACACATAATCATGCAATCAACTCGTCAATAGCAGACTCCCCCACTTGGCTCAAAGCCATGGGATAAAACATCTGATTACTTACAATAACCATATCTCATTACTATCATAATACCACCGTGAGATTCCATTAAATCCTTTATCCGCTCATGCAACACAAACCATCTAGTACCTCAAATCATCTGCAAATCTCGCTTCATCCTCGTGACGGTTAAGCCAACTTCCACAAGTGATCCAAACTCAAATTGCAACATATATCATTCACTGGTAAAAGAGAACTCTCTACAAAACATCATAGGGATCACACAGCCTCAGGAAACCTCGCAGGAGATAACCCACCACCTTGCCTCAAACTGACATCTCTCTATACCCTTCCACAGTCACGACTACTATGTAATCACTTAATCTTCTCGATTCTGAACTCATCAGCAAAATATGAGAATCTACTTCATTCCACAACTACACAACATGAGAGAGCCCTCAACACACCTATAACTCGAGACCATATGCCAAATCAAGACAGAAATCAAACACCCCACAGTCCTTGTACATCTCAAGTAAACTCTTCTCCTCACATATGTACAATCTGAACACATCTCGAGTCACATCATACTCACCACATAGTCATCCAATCACAAATTCCACTAATGGGGACACCAATGGACCTATAAGTCCTAAAATCACGTGCTCGCACAATCAAAATCTCCGTGCTCAAGCTACCGTCAAAACTCGGCCTCAAATACTCCAAACTGGCCCATCATCAGCACGCCAAAATCACATCTCGCACCTCAAGCATAGAATCACAAGCCGTCGGCGAACAACCGATACCGAGCGCTCACATGCGCATACGAATGCGTAGAAAGAATTCAAAGATTTACGCTTCAAGCTAAATCAATGCCGCACGATAAGGTAAGAAAGATGGGAAGTATATCCTAAATATCCTGTAGCCTCTTGAAGATAGGTATGGACGCCATCATACCGATTCGCAAGACTCTACTAGACACTTGCTCATGACTTGTAGAACCTATGAACCTAGAGCTCTGATACCAACTTGTCACGACCCAGAATCCAACTAGTCATGATGGTACCTAACACAACCCGCTAGGTAAGCCAGTTAACCACTAACCAATTCCAATAACAATTAATAAAGTAATTTAGAAAAGAAATATCTAAATATGATACATTCCCCAAGAGCTAGTAGTACAAATCATGAGCTTCTAAGAATAGAGTTTACAAAGCTGAAATGAAGTAAATACATCATCTGTTTTAAAAATACATTAACAGAGTTTTATAGGTCTAAGGCTACCATGAATAAGAGGAAGTTACAACCGGGATGCAAGTACATCTTCAAATCCAGCTCCCATCGAACACAGCAACATCAGCAGTCAACATCTGCACGCAAGGTGCAAAAGTGTAGTATGAGTACAACCGACCCCATGTACTTAGTAAGGAACAAACCTAACTTTAGGTTGAAAGTAGTGAGGAACTAACACAAAGGTCGGGTCCAACACCAATATTTCACAACAGTTCATAACATCATAGTACAAGTAACAAAAGAGGTATCTCGGAAATAAAATGCTCAGTTCATTCACAGTTCCAGAAAAATAGGCATTTCTTTTCAAGTATCTCAGTGAAAACCCAAATCTTTTACCGAAAATGCCAAAATACGTGTAAGTTTGAAGCTGTGATTTTTCCTAAAACTCCTTTCAATGGTAAGTAAGATGTTTTATTTTCAGATAGCATGAGGAAAGTACGTCTCTATGCTTACATGTCATGATACAAGTAAAATCACAAATATCACCAAAACTGGGTAGCAGAAGGAAATGCATCTATATGCATGTATCTCAAGTACGCATGTCAAATGCAATGCATCTCAATGATGAGCTCATGTACTCACACTCTTAGAGTACTCAATCTCATTGTCTCGCATTCCCTCTCACTATGCTCAATGCTCAACACACTCAGTCACTCAGCACTGTACAATACCTGCTGCGGCGTGTAGCCCGATCCACATATACATATAAGGCCTGTTGCGACGTGCAACCTGATCCACATATATATAGTCAACTGCGCCCACTGGGGGTGTGCAGACTACGGATGGACTCCTTCATCCCAAGTGCTATATCGCTGCAACATGTAGCCTGATCCCATAAAATATAATCAATATAACTGGCGTGCAGCCCGATCCCAAAATATGTAATCAATATAACATGTTGCAGCGTGCAACCCGATCCCAAAATATCACTCTTACTCAGGCCCTCGGCCTCACTCAGTCATCAATCTCTCCAGTCTCACTCACGGGCTCATAATGTCATGAAACTAGCCCGACAACAATGGTATGATGTATCAATAAAGAATAACTGAGCCTGAGATATGGTATGAATGCATGGATATGACTGAGTACGAAACATCAATGAAATCAATAAGATGACAGTAAGAAACGACCACTATGAGTCCAAACAGTGTCGGTATAATGCCTAAACATGATATCTAGCATGATTGACAACTTAACTACTTTATCACATGGTGGAAACACGGATATCAACAAAGTAGGACCACGTTACAGTGCCATAGAAGAAACAGAGTCCCAATTCACTTGGTGCATGCCCACATGCCCGTCACCTAGTATGTGCGTCACCTCAATACCCATCATATAGCACGTATTACGAGGTTTCATACCCTCAACACTAAGTTTAGACAAGTTACTTACGACGAACAAGCCAATGCCAATGCCGAGCAAGCCAAGTGATGCTCCAAAGATGCTATCACGCGAGTTCCGACCTCCAAACGGCTCGAAACTAACCAAAAACGACTCAAGTACATCAAACAATGCTAAAGGAACCAATCTCGATCAAAAAAGATCAAATCTTAATCAAAAGCCCAAAATCGGCCAAAAGCCCAATCTAGGCCCGCTTCTTGGAACTCGACAAAATTTACAAAATCTAACAACCCATTCAATTACGAATCCAATCATACTAATTTTACTCAAATCCAACTCCAATTCGATGTTCATGACTCAAACATTCATATTATGAAACATTAGGCCAAAACCCCCAATTTCCTCTTTAAAATTCACAATCCAATTACCAAAAACGAAGGTAGATTCGTGATATAAAATCAAAAAATGAGTAGACACACTTACCCCAAATTCATATGGTGAAATTTGCTTCAAGAATCGCCTCAATCCGAGCTTAATAGCTCCAAAAATGCAAATATGTCTGAAACCTTCGAAATAGAGTACTATATACACTGCCCAGACGTCCTCTGGTTTTCCGCGTTCACGATGAAAAACAATATCCTGCCACTAAGACACTCTACGCGTTCACGGTACACCCCACGCGAACGCGATGACCACAGATGCCCTAGCTTCGTGAACGCGACTAACCTTTCGCGATCGCATTGAAGAATCCTCCAACTCCCAGCTACCAAACCTTAACACTAAGCGAATGCATATCACTGCACATGGATGTGAAGAACACCACATCAACCCATCGCGAACGTGACCAAGGAAGTGAGAAGGCGGAGAACAAACCGGTGCACTGACCAAAATACTCATCACGAACGTGTAAATCCATCCACGATCGTGAAGCACAGCTGAAACACTAGAAAACCAGCAATAACAACATGGTCCAAAGTAGCCTGAAACCCGTCCGAAGCTCACCTGAGCCTCTCGGGACCCCGTCAAAACATACCAACAAGTCCCATAACATAACACGGACCTACTAGAGGCCTCAAAACACACATAACAACTTCAAAATAATGAATCACACCTCAAATTGAAATCAATGAATTTTGAAACTTCAAACTTACTCAACCGATGCCGAAACCTATCAAATCACGTCCGATTGACCTCAAATTTTGCACACAAGTCACATTCGACATTACAGACCTGCTCCAACATCCGAAATTAGAATCCGACCCCGATATCAAAAAGACCACTCCCGGTCAAACTTTCCAAAATTTCAACTTTCACCATTTCGAGCCAAATTCAACTACGGATCTCCAAATCACAATCCAGACGTGCTCCTAACTCCAAAATCACCCAACGGAGCTAACGGAACCATCAAAATTCCAATTCGAGGTCAAATGCTAAAAGTTAAACTTGGTCAACTCTTTCAAATTTAAAGCTCCCTAGTTGAGAATCATTCTTCCAAATTAGTCCCGAATAACCTGAAAACCAAAATCGATGATTCACACAAGTCAAAATATATCATACGGAGCTACTCATGCCCGTAAACTACGGAGAAAAGTACAATTGCTCAAAACGATCGGTCGTATCATTACACCTCGTCCTTATATAACTTTCACCGCGGCTTGTAGCCTAGTTTAAATATTTCACATCATATAAAAGTGTGAGGATCTCGTCCTCAACTCTGAATCACAAGTATTTTGCACATTGTGCCAACAGAAATTTTTTCATTTCCTTTCTTTCTTTTTTTAATCAATTCCATAAATATTTTTCACAACACATAATGAACCCTCATACCAATAGGGCATGTAATTCATAATATTGAACTTAATTATTCCAAAATCACATCAAAACCCACTATAGTGAGTAATAGAAAGTCACGTTTAGACTCATAGCTCTCAGTAGTGTACAAAACAAAATGATAGACACGGGCTAACACTATCAAATCTATTGACATGGATAAACACATAAAAAGGTTTCGGATTTACGAAGCTCACCCATAAGTGGAGGATAATAGGAGGATCCGCCTCGACACTCATAACCGAATCAAACTAAGGAAAATATTCCTTTATAACAAATTAGGATCGTACATGTAACGACATTATCTAGTGTAGAAGCCTGAGTCATACCATATCAATTATATCAACGGGTTGAGCCTCCCCCTCTAAGGCACCCTCTACCCGCCTGGCATGTAACCCTAACTGACTGTGCGTGTGGGGTAATAGCTGGAATAGAGCTTGTAGCCTGGGTATTCTAATACAATCTGCCTCTCCTAAGTCTGGGACAATCTCTCATAATGTGCCTAGTATCACCACATTGATAACAACCCCTCTGCAGGTTTGGCTGCTCATACTGAGTCTGTGCCAGATAACTAGAATAACCATTATAGGAACCATGTGTCGGTGGTGCATTAAAAGAACTTACTGGAGCACCCCGAGTATTCTGAAATTGTTTCCATGTCCCCGCTGATACTGAAATGTAGAATTATTAAGGACGCGGGAATACCGTAAATCCCAGCATCATCCCATACAAATCTCAGATCTTAATTATATACAAGTTTCGGAGAACCTTTCAATACCACATAAATACATCTCAGGCCAAAACTGGTATAACACATGACCCCGCAATCTAATCGTTGATAATGAACACCCCTCACTTGGTGCGAAGCCATAGGACACATTCCGATGATCCACAATGCTAACCTTCATCGCTCGTACGACACCGGTCATAAGACACCTCAAACCATTTATTTGGCGCATGTCATCCTCGTGACAGTTAAACTCATTTCCTCTAGTGTCTTGGCTGCTAGTATGTACCCTTCGCTAAATAGAAGTCCCATACGAACCACATAGTCTCTAATACCACCAACTATCTTCAGATCTACATTCACCTCGTGGCCCTACCACGATTGTGATGATTAGGCAACTAATTAAACCTTCTTAAGATTGTACTTATCAACCAGATGTCAGAACCTATTGCACCCCATGTGCACAACTGAATGATCTCTCAATACTTCTGGATCCTCGATCTGGACAACACGTGGTATCAATGGTTGAGCAACCCTGGCTCCCTTATAACCCCTCTGTAGTATCACGAACCGTTGGCGCATAGTTGATACCGAGTGCGCAATTTCATACACGAGTGGATGCAAAAGAACATAACATATATTCTTCAAGCTGAATAAATATCGCACGATAAGGAATGAAAGAAGTGAAAATTTTCCTACTAGCTCTGTAGCCTCTCGAAGATAAGTACAGACGTCTCCGTACCGATCCATAAGACTCTACTAAACTCGTTCGTGACTCGTAGAACCTATGAACCTAGAGCTCTGATACCAACTTGTCACGACCCAAAATCCCGCCACAGTCATCGTGATGGCACTTAGTCTCTAAGACTAGGTAAGACGATTATAATAACAGTTCAATCCATATATATACCAACAGCGGAAATAATTACAAATATAACAACCTCCCAAGACTGGTAATACTGATTCACGAACTCTAACTGAATACATGAAATGATCTCAAGGATCGAATACTCAATACTGTTTGATTAATAATTAACAGCACAATAAAATATAAAGACTTCAAGGGACTGCGACGACCAAGCCGCTCTACCTTGAATCCTTGCGATCACACTTTAACTTTGTCCGAGTCTAATAGCTCCAATACCTGGCTCTGCACAAAAATGTACAGAAGTGTAGTATGAGTACAGCACGGTCAGTGCCCAGTAAGTATCAAGACTAACCTCAGTAGAGTAGTGACGAGATACAGTCGAGACACTCACTAGTCTAATAACCTGTGCAATATAGTATACAAAAATAATAGGAAACAAATAACAATGATGGCAACAATAATCAACCAGTGATATACACAGCAGTGCGACAAGAACACCATAAATATTGCGCAACAAATAATGAATACAAGTACAACCAATTAATCAAGTCCTTCCAATATAAATCTTTCGCCTATATGTTTTTAAAATAGAAATCTTCAGGATATAATACTTTCAAATAAATCTCTTTCAAATCTCTTTCCTTCAAATAAATATCTTTCAAATAAAATTCTTTCAAATAAATCTCTTTCGAATAAAAGTCACCCAGTGGCATAGCATTTCAAAATCATAAAATACAGGTCTCATGCCACTTTCATATTTCCACGACACCTCGTTCCAATTTCTCTATCACAATCGCACGGACAACTCACGTGCCAAATATCATCATCATTTAACTACGGCACCTCGTGCCCACATTTCATATCACAACTGCACGGACAATTCACGTGCCAATATCATCATTATTTACTCACTACACTTCTTGCCCACATTTCATATCACAACTGCACGGACAGTTCACGTGTAAATATCATCATTATTTACTCACAGCACCTCGTACCCACATTTTATTTCATAATCCGTCTGGCAATAACCACATGCTCCAATTTCAACATAGATCATACTAATATCAATTTACCAACAACAAGATAAATTGGACAAGGTATAAAAACAAACATAAGAAAAATCACAACATCACATGAAAATTACCAACGCAATAACCCCACATCATCACATATAATCCTTGATAATAGCCACCCTTATCTCTCCTATGGACACCCTTATCATCCTATAATAGCCTCCTTTATCCCTCCGTCCTGACAATATCAATAGCCATCCTTATCGCTCCTATAGCCACCCTTATCTCTCTTATAGCCACCATTATCGCTCCGCCCAGACAATATCCCAGCACACATTACAACGGTGAAATGCCACCCTTATACCCACATAATATCAACAATGAAATGTCACTCTTATATCCTCAAAATAATAACACAATAATTTATACAGAATATTATCACGTCAATATAACAAAATCAATTCATATCACAATTGACCAACTCCAAATATATAACAAAATTAATTAATTTCACAACAAATATCCCAAGGCTCCACACAATATGTATAAAACCTCCAAACAACAACAGAGATGGAAAATACTCAGTATAGGGCAACGCCTTCATTAATCCAAATTCTTGATAATTATATAACGCCTCGGTTTAAACTTATCTCATTAATTATTTGTAGATGAAAAATCCATAATATAATTATTTTCAGGAAATATCAAATCACCAAACTCGCGGAATTCACATAAATATATAAGCAATAACCACATCAAATTGTCATATAAAAATAAATTCAACAAGCGTGAATTGAGGCATGACAAATAGATGATTTAATATATCCAATTTACTACACAATATGCCTAAGACTTTAACCCAATCAATTTTGCACATATAAGCTCGAGTACGTACTTGTCACCTCACGTACACGGCTTTTCACATTTCACAAATGGCAAGATACTAACCTTTTTGAAGTTAGGCCGATATTCTAAAATTGCTTCTTGCTTGAATTAACCTCCGGACAACTCAATTCTATCCAAATTAATTCAATTCAGTCAATATTAATTATAGGAATTAATTCCATATGAAAATACTAATTTTCCAACAAAATCCAAAATTTAATTCAAGAATCGCCCGCGGGGCCCATGTCTCGCAATCCGACGAAACTTACAAAATCCGACAACCCATTCAATTATGAGTCCACCTATACCAATTTTATCAAATTTCGATAACAACTCGACCTCCAAATCTAAAATTTTCTTTCTTGAAAAGTTTTGCAAAACTCTTGATTTCTTCCATTTAAATCCGAGATAAATAATGAATATAACCATGGATTTATGAAATATAATCACTTTTGGATATAGGACACTTACCCAAGTCGAAGGCGTGAAGAAATCCTCAAAATCGCTCAAGAACCGTGCTCCAAAAATTCAAAACGAAATGAAGAAAATGACCATTTTTTAATCCTTAAGTTTCTTCCCATCCGTCACTAAAAGTCCACTTTCCGTCACTAAAAATCTATTTTTCGTCACTAAAAGTTCACACCAGAACTTGCTTGCACCAGCAATTATTTGTTTCACTAAAAAGGCTCTAACTCCATCATACAAACTCAGAATTCGACGATCTTATTCCTATGAGTCATAAATAATAATACGAACCTAGTCATTTAATCAAAACTCAATTCGGAGCTCATTTGCTCAATGTGATATCAATTTTACACGTTAAACAATTAACTCATATTTCGCGCTAAAAACTCAATCGCAACTTGATGAAATTAGACCAAACTTTTCGGATCACTCCTATAATTTATTATAAAAATCTTGAAAGTCTCGGAATCGAATTTCGATCTCTAGAACTAAAAATGGACCTTTGGATCATTACATGCTTATGCTGAAAACATCAAACTCTTCCAAAAATCTTCCCCAACAGCCTATAGTATATTAACCATAACTTCTTGTACTCAACTCCAATTGCCAAACGGTTTGCATTTCTGCAAACTAGATATAAAGGGCTACAATTTTTATGCTTTTCTCATCGCTCAACTCCTTATAGATTGCAAGATATAAGCTCCCAAAGTCATCCATGTGCAACAAATATTTCTGGCGATGCACACTGCTGTAGCCAAAATCTGCAGTACTAGCTTCAGTCAATCGATCATAACTTTTTGTACAAATGTCCGAATGATGAATGGTTTATCATTATTCAAACTAGAATCAAAGAGCTACAACTTTTATATTTTGATAATTTCTGGATTCTATATAGGGTTTGAGATATAAGCTTCCAAAGCCAGCTCTGCGCATCATATATTTCGCACATTGCTGTCAAAAAAACTAGTAGTTAAAAATGATCTGAAACCACTCTGAAACTCACCATAGGCCCTCGGTACCTCAACCCAATACATCAACAAGTCCTAAAATATCATACGAACTTAGTTGAAACCTCAAATCACATAAAACAATGCTAAAACCGCGAATCATACCCCAATTCAAGCTTAAGGAACTTAAAACTTTTCAACTTCTACATTCGATGTCGAAACCTACCAAATCAATTCCGATTGACCTCAAATTTTGCTCACAAGTCATAAATGACACAACGGATCTATGATAATTTTCAGAACTGGATTCCGACTTCGATATCAAAAAGTCAACTCCCTAGTCAAACTTCCTAAAAATTCAACTTTCGGCATTTCAAGCAAATTTTCACTACGGGCTTCCAAATAATTTTTCGGATACGCTCCTAAGTCCAAAATCACCATACGGAGCTATTGGAATCATGAAAACCCCATTTCAGGGTTGTTTACACATAATTCACGATCTGGGCAATTATTTCAACTTAAGTTTTCACAACAAGAATTGTTCTTTCAATTAAATCCTGAATCGTCCAAAAATGACACTTGACCACCCTCGCAAGTCATAATACATATTTCAAAGCTGGTCGAGACCTTAAGCCACCTAACGAAACGTAAATTCTTAAAACGACAAGTCGGGTCGTTACATTATTTTGTCGTGTTGATACTTACTATTTTGTTGTATGCTGCGGGAGTTTGGAGATCTGGTTTGAGCGAGCTCCTTTTAGTTTTCACTGTTCAACTTTCAGAGTAAACCTTCAATTAATAGAAGAAATAAAGAAAAAAATATGATACATTTCTTTGATCTTTTTCCTCTTGGTTGCAGTGGTATAAAAAAAGAAACTATAATGTGAACTTGCAGATGACAAAATGGATGAGGGAACGAGAAGATGAAGATAATGGATGAGAGAATTTCTTGATGAAGAACTAGTCAACCCCCTACTACTTGAATTGAAGATGAAGAGTTTTAGTGAACTTTGTATATTGTTTTATATTTAATCATAGTACTCAGTTGGAAAAATTAAAGTCACATGTTTTGATATTGTTTAACTTAGCTATAAATATTACCTTATCAAAAAACAAGAATTGCTATAAAAATATGTGAACCATGTAGCTAGGAACTCATTACAAATTATTGAAATATTATTTCAGTAATGTTCTTCTGTTGAAAGTGGCAGCAAATTCATATTAGAGCTTGAGGCTAATGTGAATCCATGGATGGATAATATGGTTACTCATTTTATCCGACGGTTAATCCGTTTATTATCCGTATTAAATATGAGTCGGGTCGGATAATTTATCCATTTTTCATTACCCGTTTTTGACCCCTCTCATAACCGACCCGACCTGCCCATTTGCCACCCCTAATCACAACTGAAGAAGAAGAAGATATGGGGTGAATTTGTTACATCGTATGAGCCTCAATTCTATTCTGATGGTGGACAAATTTTAGCTGAACCAATAGCTATTTTAAAAAGGAAATTGGTAATAAAAAAAAGAGGAATTTTCAGAAATGACTATTGTTTAGTGGCTATTAACTTCCTATAGCTACCATATACATAATTACTTTCTGTAGCTACCTTTCAGTTGTTATGGTAATGTATTTGATGTATTCGACCTACTGTATTCATGAATACAGTAGCAAATATCGGCTAAAAACCAGGGTAGTCCAGCTGTCAGCCGTTGTATTCATATGTATTCATACCATGTATTCATGAATACAACGTAATAATAGGTCTCTCCAGTTGTTTAACAACGGAAAACTGCTAATTTAACGGGATACACTCCTAATATAACTTACTTAAATCAATTATAACCAGTGGCGGACCCAGGATTTTTATCAAGCGGGTTCAAAATGCAAAGAAGCAAATATACAAAGAGGTCAACAAAAACTATATATTAATAAAATATATTATTACAACTGTCCTCCATGAGTTTTCATTTCCTGAAACGTATTCATAATAGTCTCAGCGGAAATGGTGTTAAATATTTTTCTTTCTACATAAGGTACCAAACAACCGCTCATGAATTCGTCATTCATTCGGTTTCGCAATTCACTCTTGATCAACTTCATTGCCGAAAAATTTCTTTCAACTGTAGCAGTGGCAACTGGTAGAAGCAAAGCAAAATTTACAAGGCGAAACAGAAATGGATAATTCAAATGCTTCTTTATCTTAACTAATGTTTTAGAAAGATCAACAATTCCTTGTAGATTTGAGAACCTTTCATCAACATCACGAATATTAACAATATAAGTTTCAAGTTGATTCTTGAGCGTAACCATTATATTCTCACCAAAATCGTCAGGATACAATTCAACCATCATCAATATCTTGTTTATGTCAAAATTGGAAAATGAATCAACTGGATTTAAGCAAGCTGCTCCAACAAGCAAGTTTGTTGTCACCTCATTAAAACGAGCATTGAGTTCTTGAACTTGCCAATCAATAATCTTAAAAAATATATCAGCATAATAGTGATATAAAATAGTATAATCAATAACTTTACGTCGAGATCTTCCAGAGTTAACATAGAAGTCATCAAAGTTTGGTATCGAAATATTATACTTGACACAAAATACAGACACATTATCAATAAATGAATCACATTCTTCTTCTCTTAGCTTTAGCAACCCTTTTTGCCACTTCAATAAGTAGAATAGCATTTGCAATATCTTTTTTTTTTGGTAAGGATGTATTAAGCTCATTTGTGATCCCCAAAATATCTCTCATTAGGTGCAACATGAAAGCAACCTCAAACGTTTGACAAGTATTAAGATATCCCTTTGCCTTAGCTCTTTCTTCTAAAGTCCGTGAATCAATAATGATAGTATCAAGAACATAAATAATTGAGCCAAACATAGAAATAAAGTTCTTAAAAGATTTGTAGTGCGAACCCCAATGAGTATCGGCAGCTCTGGCAAGACCAAGTTCTTGATTCAAACCCCTACCAGTTTCAAATTCTCTCATGTCTAATGCCTCTTGAACTTTTTCTGCTTGAGATTCGCGAAGATCATCCATATGTTTAAAAGAACCTCCCACTATATTCAATACATTAGAAACTAACAATATAAGTTCTCCCATGTCAAGACACTTTTTGGATACCGCAACAAGAGTCGACTGAACTTGGTGTGCAAAATAATGAATGGAATAAGCAGATTTACTTTCTTGTTGAATCAAAGTTTTGAGGCCACGTAAATCCCCTTGCATGGTTCTTGCTCCATCATAGCACTGTCCACGCACATAGGATAAACTCAAAGAATGTTGAGCAAGGTAATCAATAATTGCTTCCATTAAACATAAAAGCACTAGTATTACCAACATGACCGATCCCAATAAAATGCTCCACCACAGATCCACATCTATTAACATATCGCAAGACAATAACTAATTGCTCTTTGCATGATACATCACATGTCCTACAAGCAAATTTAGTATTCGAGCTTGGTTTAACTGGATTGCCTATCAAATAAAGTTTGTATTGGCTGTTTTTGTTTTAATAGATCTTCACATTTTCTTTTTACATGATTATGAATACTGCTCGACTTACCAACATGCATATCGAATCTCTTCTTTTTTTGCCAACTCTTAAATCCTAAACTTGAAAATACATCGCCTCCACCTTGATGAATGTCTTCATCTTGAAACAAGTAACAACACAAATAATAAGCTGCATCTTTTATCATACTGTACTCTAACCAATTACGATATTCATCAAATCATTTAGGATTGAAACAACACTTTTAGCCCTAAAAATCTCTTTGAGGAAACTTATGATATCGGGGTTGGTAAGGACCTCTTCGGAGATATTCTCTTTTAATCTCATCACGCTCATTTGGATGATAATATCTAATGGGTATTCTCTCCTTTTGATCAGCCGGTAAAGAATCAAGATCTATTCCTTGTCTTTGTCTTTTAGGGGATTGAGGTTGCTCTTCTAATTGGTTCAAATTTTGTTAGACGAGAGTAGCAATTGGAGAGGATGGACTTGATTGTGGCAACTTGGAAGATACTGAAAGGTAAAATCTCTTCATTGTAACATAAACTGGATTACCAAATTAGAATTAGAATTAGAAGAATAATTTTGTATATGTTTAACCTTAAATTTAAACTAGCATGTCAAACAAGAATTAAAAGTAAAAGAATACGCTAAGATTTTGGAACTTCAGTCCTATTCTGAGATTTTGATTTGACTTACTTTGTGGTTTATAACTTTTTAATGTGGCCGAAGACAATCCAAGTAAAGATCACTCATCAGATTACAGAACTATTGCAATGAAAGTTTCATTCATGGATAACAGCAAAGGTGATCTTCCTAAATAGTTGGAGAGATGTCCATAAGCAAGCCAGTAACCATAATATCAAAATTCTCTCGGCTATTCATTAATTCCATACTACTTTCAATTTCATTGCATCAAATTTAACTAACAATTATGCAAAACCAACTATTTCCATTCCATAGCATCAATTTCTCTCAAATATACAGAAACCTTATTTGGGGCTATGACAATAACTGATTTAGCCATAAGATTAACCAATAGAGTGAGCGACACACATCACTCTTGTAGTTAAACCAACTGGAGATGCACAAGCACTGAAACACAGAGATAAGAAAGCACATACATTTAGAAAATTGAAAAATATGCCCTTCTTAGGCTTTGTAACTGAAAGAAAAAAAAAGATTAAAAATCAAAGAGAAACCTGATAGTGATAATTGACTGGCTGACTGTGAGAGACGGAGAGAGGCGACCTAATGAGAAGCGGCAGTGGCTTATGGCTAATGGAGGAGACGACTATGAAGCAATGTTCTTTGAAATTGAACTACAACAAAGAGAAGAAAGCACATAGAGGTGAAGGAAATTTATTGGGATTAAATATTTATGCAAAAGAGGAATAAATACTGAAAATTAGAAAACTAGAATTGGTTCTTATTGATCACCTGAACTTTTAGTTAGATACCAAGATGAAGCCCTTTGTCTTTGAGAGAGACGACCTTCTGGGCAGGGGCCAACGGAGGAGATGACTATGGAAGTGATTCTCTTTGAAATTGAACGAGAGAGAGAGAGAGGGGGGGCATCGAAGGGCTTGGGATTAGAACTGATCGTTTTCTGATTTGGGAAATAGGGGGATATTTTTCTGATTTGGGGAATTGGGGATATTTTAAAAATATTAAACGACGTCATTTTGGGAGTAGAAAAGAGACGTATATTAAAAAAAACTCAAAAATAAAGGGCATTATGACTAACTAGTTTCGAACTCAGGACTATGTGGAAAATTTGAACCATCTTTACCAGCAGGCTAGGCTATTCACTTGTTTGAAGCGGGTTCAAAATAATCTTTATACCATCACATTTTTTAAGACAGAAAAAATATACCTATATACACAGTATTAGTTTTCGACGAAACGGGTTCATATGAACCCTCTTGACCCCATGTGTGTTCGCCCCTGATTATAACACACAAAATTATCAATCCAATTAATGAGAAGATTTACCAGACGCTAAACGCCAAAAAAAAGAGCATTCTTCAGAGTTTCAGTCCCTTTTTCTGATACAGTTTGAGTTTTTTGTTTCTAACATTGTTCGAGGTTCTTCTTGGAATTGATACAAGTATCTACAGAAATATTTTGAAATTTGATTTTCTGTATATGAATACATCATGTATTTATGCCGGATACAACCTGTAATAGAAACCTACTCCCTGCATATTTCATAATAAACCTAGTGCTTGTATTCTGTTGTATCTAACAGTTGTGTTCAATGTATTCAAGTTTATTTTTGTATTCACAATATTTGATTTATTCCTAATACATGGTATTACTTCTTTATTGAGTATATTTCATTAGTTGTATTCATTGATTTTCTATTTGTATTGAGAGTATTTTACTGTATTTCACTGTATTATTATTTTAAATACATATGGATACAGTTAGATTTAAAATATAGATGAAAAGTTAGATTGAATGCATAACTAATTGATGAATAACATAAGAATGATAGAACTACCAATGTATTTTAAAATGTTGTTGTAAGAACTCAAATACATATAAATACATCTAAATACAACAGTCAAAAATTATTGTACAAAATAAAAATCAGTGTATGCCTTATCGAATACATATAAATACATCTAACTATAAGAAGAGAAAACCACTGTAAAAACTAAAAAAATCAATGTATGCAGACATGGATACATATAAATACATCTATAATTAGGGTCATTGCGTATTTTTGTTCTCCTTCCGGCTTCAATGGTTGCTGATGAACCTGCAAAAACATGTTCCTCTTGAGTGATTTGTAAATCGAAAGATGACCCTTCGAAATTGAGTGCTTTATTGGGTATTCTGCAAATTAATGAATTCTGGTACAAATTGAAGGAGAGAAATAGATAAAGAGGAATGAAATACCTGAGAGAGAAAGTCAGAGCAATCTCCCTCTGGAAAAATCCCTCCAGAAATGGAATTGGTGCCCTAGCGGCGGAGAATTACGTTTTCAATCAATCATCAGATGGCTATTTCACATTGCTTCTCTAATGGGGAATAAAATGACGTTGTGAGAGAGAGATCATGGAGAGAGAACTTTGATACTATGCGGTGATTTTGGGCTTAACGGTAGGAAGTGACCATAAATACATATTTTTCTATAAAAACTAAAAGGTAGCTATAGAAAATAATATTTTAAAAGGGTTTTTATTTATAATAAATAAGGTGTAAATGTAACGACCGGATTTGTCATTTTAAGAATCTGTGCCCCATTCAACTACTTAAGGTCCCAAGCAACTTCGTAATATGTATTATGACTTGCGTATGTAGCCGTTTGATTTTCGAAAGATTCAGAATTTAAATTGATAGAACAATTCTCATTTTTAAAGCTTAAATGAAAAGAGTTGATCGGAGTTTGACTGTTGAGCAAACGACTTTGGAATAAAATTTTGATAACTTCAATAGGTCCGTATGATGATTTCGGACTTGGACATATGTTCAGGTCGAGTATCAGGTGGCCCGAGAGTATTTCGACGCCTATTACTGAAGGTTGGCATTTTTAAAGTTTAAAATTTTCCTAAGTTTGGGTTGAAGTAGATTTTGATGTTATCGATGTCTGTTTGGGATTTTGAGCTTGGGAATAGCTCCGCATGGTGATTCTGATCTTAGGGGAGCGTCCGGAAATGGATCTGGATGTTTGTAGGTCATTTTGGGGTCATTTGGCGAAAGTTGGAAATTTGAAGGTTTTTGGGAAGTTTGACCGGGAGTGGACTTTTTGATATCGAGGTCGGATTTTGATTCTGGAAGTGGGAGTAGATCCGTAATATCAATTATGACTTGTGTACAAAATTCGAGGTCAATCGGATTTGATTTGATAGGTTTCGACGTCGAATGTAGAAGTTTGAAGTTCTAAAGTTCATAAAGCTTGAATTGGAGTGCGATTCGTGGTTTTGATATTGTTTGATGTGATTTGAGGCCTCGAGCAGGTTCGTGTTATGTATTGGGACTGGTTGGTACGATTAGACGGGGTTCCGGGGGCGTCGGGTTTGATTCGGAGTGGTTCCGGACCAAGTTTGGGTGTTTTGATGTTGCTGGTTGTTGGTTCTGGTATTGTTCTTCGCGTTCGCAAGGAGCCTCTCGCGTTCGCGAAAAAGGATTTTGTTGTTGGGACTTTTTTCTTCGCGTTCACGAAGAAGGAATTTTTGTTGTCCGTCATCTGACTTTGGAGGATCATATCTCGCAATCTATAAGGAATTTAGAGATGATCCAAAAATAAAAATTGTAGCCCTTTGTGTTTAGTTTTCAGAAATTTAAATCATTTATCATTTAGAATTGTGTACAAAAAGTTATGGTAGATAAACTATAGGCTATCTGGGAAGAGTTTGAAAATCTCTGTTGCACAGGGCTGACTTTGGAAATTTATATCTCTCAATCTATAAGAAATTGAGAGATGAGCAACAAATAAAAGTTATAGTCCTTGGAGTCTAATTTTTAGAAAGTTAAATCATTTATTATTTAGTATTTTATACAAAAGGTTATGACTATTATACTAGAGACTGTCTGAGAAGAGTTTAAAAATGGTCGTTGGAGAATTTGTTCATCGCGAACGCGAGGGGAGGGTCGCGAATACGAAGAACAAACCCTTGGGCACCAGAATAAAGTCCAAATGCGTCTTATTCTTTCATTTTTTGTCCAAGGAGAAGATCGGGTGAGGCGATGTTTCGAGAGGTTTTTAAGGAAAATATTGGGGTAAGAATTTCTAACTTGATTTTGGTTAAATTACATGAATCTATTGTTATTTTTTATCACTAAATTAGTGAATTGGGTTAAAAATGGTAGAAATCCTCTAGACTTTAATTTAAGATTTGAAGGGCGATCCGTCATCGGAATTTGATAATTTTGGTATGGTTGAACTCGTATCGGAATGGGTGTTCGGATTTCGTAAAAATTTGTCGAGTTCCGAGGGGCTGGCCCCGCACTGACTTTTTGGAATAAACTTTTAAGTTGGTATTTTATTATCTAGAATTATTTTCGATAAAATTTAATGTAGTTATACAATTAATTTGGATAGATTTGAGCTGTCCGGAGGACAATTCAAGCAAGAAGGCTATTTTGGAATATCGACCTAACTTCAAAAAGGTATGTATCTTGCCTAACCTTGAGTGGGGGAATTACCCCTTAGGCATCAAGTCTTATGCGCCATTTGTGAAATATGAAAAGCCGTGTACGCGAGGTGACGAGTACGTACTCGGGCTTATATATAAACCAACAGCGGAAATAAAGTCTTAGGTATATTATGTAGTAAATTGGATAATTGTTGGCATTTATTAAATCATCTATTTGCCATGCCTCAATTCACGTTTGTTGAATTTATTTTTGTATGAAAATTTGATGTGGTTATTGCTTGTATATTTATGTGAATACTGTGAGTTTGGTGATTTGATATTTTCTGAAAATAATTATATTATAGATTTTTCATCTACAAATAATTAATGAAATAAGTTTAAATTAAGGCGTTATATAATTATCAAGAATTTGGATTAATGAAGGTGTTACCCTATACTGAGTATTTTTCATTATTTGTTGTTGTTTTGAGGTTTATACACATTGTGTGGAGCCTTGGGCTATTTGTTGTAAAATTAATTGATTTTGTTATATCTTTGAAATTGGTGGCCATTGGGCAAATTATGATATGAATTGATTTTGTTATGTTTCCATGATAATATTTCGTGTAAATTGCTGTGTTATTATTTTGAGGATATAAGGGTGACATTTCACTGTTGGTATTATGTGGGTATAAGGGTGGTATTTCACCGTTGTAATGTGTGCTGGGATATTGTCTGGGCAGAGCGATAATGGTGGCTATAGGAGAGATATTTGTGCAGAGCCATGTATTGAAGATATAGGACTCGGACAGAGTTAAAGTGTGATCGCAAGGATTCAAGGTAGAGGTGCTTGGTCATCGCAATATCTTGGAGTCTTTCCATTTTATTATACTGTAAATTATTAATCAAACAGTATTGAGTATTCGATCCTTGAGATCATTCCATGTATTCAGTTAGAATTCGTAACTCGGTATTGCCAGTCTTGAAAAGTTGTTATATTTGAAATTATTTCCGCTGTTGGTTTATTTTTTATATATATATATATATATATATATATATATATAATGGCTTGAATTGGTATTATAATCGACTTGTCTAGTCTTACAGACTAAATGCCATCACGATGCCTGTGACGGAATTTTGGATCGTGACAGTAAAGCTTTGCTATAGGAGGTAAAATTTTCTTTAAAAAAGGCAAAAAAGTGTTGTTTCAAGTGTTGGTTCAATGGGCTAACTTGTCAAAGGGTGAAGCCACATAGGAGGACTACTCATTCTTGAGGTCGCAATTTGAGAATTCAACCCGTAACGGTGGAGAAGAAGGCTCTTTCGAAAGGGAAATGGAACGTCACAATTCTAATCGTGATTCCGATTTGCTAAGAGAAGTTGGTCCGGGTCTGCTCTTTTAGTTATTGGGCCAGAAGTAAAAGTAGTATAATTATTTTTATGGATTTTTTTTTCCTATACATTATATGAAACCTTATTACAAAAATTGTCCCAGTTTTGAAAATTACCCTCCCTAAATAAGGTTTGCTTACAATTTATATATAATTCATTATTAGTGCCTTAAATTAGGGGATTAAGTTACATCCTTTTCGTTTTTTCTTTCTTCTCTTTCCCTATTTTCTGTCGCCTCTCTCCATATACTATCTATTATTAGTACCTTAAATTAGGGGATTTAGTTACACCATTTTTCTTTTTTCTCTCTTCTCCTATTCCCCATTAGTGCCTTAAACCATGCTACGTTTTTTTGTAGCATATGAATGATTAAATGTCAAATTAATTAGAGTTACTAAAGAAGATTTAATTGCACGCATCTAGTACAAATTTTCTTAAAAGAATAATTGCTCGCTAGCTTCTGAAAGAGATTTTAAATTTTTGGTCAAAGACAAACTTGAAATTTAAGTAAAATGTTCAACGCCTCCATCTCTGTCGATGTAGCACCAGCAGCAATAACAATATAAACTTGATGATGATAAATTTGTATGGTACATAAATATACAAATTAAAAATAAATTTCGTATAAATTTGATACATCTACAATAACATATAAACTAAAAATAAATTTTATACAACTTATTTTGTAACTTATCTACAACTTTCATACATCATTTTTACCCAGTTAAATACAACTACAACATCATACAATTTAAATATAATTTTCATACAAATTCTATACAATATGTCTTCTGTATGTATTTTATAAAAGATTTGTATATATTTTGTGTGTAGTGTGTTCTTCTTCCTCTATAAAATTTCAATCAAAATTTTCTCTTTTAATACAATTTTGATATATATCAACAACTCTATGTAAAAAAATAGTATTTATAACCTAAATACAAATTTCATACAACGATTCATATATTATACAACTACTTTTTAACTTTCATATAATATTCAAATAAAAAATATATAACTATAACAAAATACAATTTACATACAATTATAATACAACTTTAATACCATTTTGTAAGTATATTGTATGTTATATGTTCTTCTTCTTTTTCTTCGACTTTCAATCTGAAATTTAGCCAAAATCAAGTTTAATCTTCACCAAATATCCTGAAAATTGAGATATTAACTCCAAATAATATTCCCAATTGTTTGCAACAATACACAATCCAAACAAATAATGATTTTTGAAAATTCAAATTCGAATTCAAAGCTTCAAAGCTTTTTAATGGCTGTCAATGGTAGAGAATCAAACTCCTTCAAAATTTATTAATTGACAATTTCAATTTGAACACCAATTGTGCAACATGAAAGAAAATTGCTCAAGTTAAAACTCTATAGTAAAACGATTGAAATCCATTGATGAATTTCATTAAAAATATATACAACATGAAAGGATAGAAAGTAGAGAACATCAAAGGAAGAAAAATTGGGGAAAAAATAGAGAATGAGAGAGAGAGAGAGAGAGAGAGAGAGAGAGAGAGAGAGAGAGAGAGAGAGAAAGAGAGCATGAGAGCGAACATGGATGAAAAATAATTGATTCATTATTCAATTCCTAATATAAAGGTATACTCATTTAAAACTAATTTGTATATAATTGGTAATTGTATATGACCATGTAATTAAGTTAAAATTTGAATGGTGATCTCGTACAATTTCACTCCTCTATTTGAGGATATGAAAACGGTTGATGCAATAGTAGTACCCAACAAGGAGTCGGGGTCGATTTTCCACAGGGAGCTATGAATGGGTCTTAGGGATATATATTATAGTGTATGAGCTTGAATTATCTCATTGCACTTCTACAAACTTTGGTTATTTCTAAGTCTAATTTAAACTAAGGTTACAAACTAAGAATTTAAACTAGGAAAGTCCTTTTGGTTGTTTTTCAAATGATATAAAAGGCCTAGGGCTATGACCTTCACCTAGGTATTCGCCTAATGGGTTGTAAACTTTAAAGCTTGTTTTATTGGTCGGGGTGTATTATAGCTATCAACACCCAAGTACCCACTCAATACCTCTCGGTCAGAGAGTGATTTTGCCCAATTTGGCTTTTTCAAGTCCAAACGGGTATTGAACAAAACAGTTGATGATAAGCTCAAGTCGGATTTTACTATCTCTAGGTTCAACCCTGTAATTGGGCTTATCAATCTCTCGAGTGACCCAATTTCTTGCTAATCAAGTTCTCCTAGATTAAGTCTCTCATTCTCAAGTAGAGACCAAGTCAAATAGACATGAAATAATATTTGCAACCATTAATTCTTCACATAAAAGCAAGAACTAGGCTAGATAATCAACACCCAACCATAAACAAGCAATAAACCAAACACCCATTAAGTTTACACACTAGGGTTGGTCACAACCCTAGTGAAAATCTAGCTACTCATGCTTAAATTAGAATAAAATGAAGAAGAAGTGATAATTAAACCCATATTGATAATTAAAATGATAAAATCAATATTCAAAAAGCTCAAAATAGCAAAAACTACAAAAACGAGTAAAAGACAATGTCTACTGTAGCTGCTGATGTCAAAACTTGACCTAAAAAGGTGAAACTCTTCTATTTATATAGTGCTGGAAGTTTCGGACAAACATGCACTTTCGGAGGTTCTACGACCACACAATTACATGTGTGGTTCACACTTTGCTTCAGGATGACAAGAATGGAAACCTGCGGACACATAGTTTTGAACTGCGACCGCACTTCTCTCTTTCTGCGGTCCATGCATTTCTGAGTGCAGCCACACATTGCTCTTATGCAGACCGCACAAATGTTATTGTGGCCGCGTAGCTGTTCTTATGTGGCCACGCAATAATTGTATGGTCCGCACTTTTGTTGAACTTGAGATGCAAGTTCTCTGAACTTTTGCTCTTGTCTGGGTTCTGCGGCCGCACATGTCATGTGCGGACCGCACTTTGCACTTGTCTCTGATAGGAGTTTCTTCATAATCTGCGGTCCGCACTTCTGAGCTTCTGTTCATGCTTGTGTCTTTGAGTTCAGATCACTCCTTCTTGAGTTGGATTTTATCTTGGGGGCTCATTTTCCACTATTCCTACAATTAAGCATATTTCATCAGTTTTTGGGAACACAATTAAACGCTTTTGGACTACAACGAAAGCAAAAAGGTGCTAATAAATAGTCAAAATCCCCACTTATCAACTCCCCCAAACTTAAGCTTTTGCTTTTCCTTAAGCAAATAAGGTAATTCCCACCTCCAAAAGTTAAGAGCTATTCCTGCTAATCAAAGATGCATCAATTGGAACCAACAATTACCCACAACACTTATGAATTATTAACATGGCAATGGGTTAAGCACAAATAGTTCTAATGTGACACTTGAGCATCAAGAGTTGACTTCATTCATCAAGGAAGCTCGCTCTTTCATGTAGATCATTATGGATCCCAAACTCCTCATCTCTATCTCCGTTTGCATATCTCACTTAAGAATGTAGCACTCAAGTCAAAAATTTATAAAAGTTCGCTCATCTCTCTCAAAAGAATGTCACAAGTACGGCTTTAAGTACCATAGGCTTGCCCCTCATGTAAATCACCACTAATGTAAGCTCACTCGGCTTGAAATCACGTAGGGCTTTTTTGGAATGCAATGAAGGCTTTTGGACTACGGTTGGATATGCTATGATAGAACGGGTTCATCTTTCCTTAAGCACTCCATTTGCTCTTATCGGCTCATGCTTTGCCAACTCTTTGAGGTATTTTCTTTTCCATAGAGGGATTAGAGAGACTTAGCATCACTCTTTCCTAGTCATGATATTCATTTTCTCCTTCTTTGCTTTTTCCATGTTTTGCATCATTACTTTTCTTTGAATCCCTTCAACTCTTCAACTTATTCACTTTCTTTTTGCATTTTTCTTTTTGTTATTTCTTTTTTTTTCTTGCCTTTCCTTCTCTTCATTTGTTTTCTCTTTTTGTGCCTTGATACCTTTTTCAAACTCCTCGTCTCTCCCCCAAACTTACGTTTTTAGCCAATTATTTTACAAGAGTATTAAGAAAAGCTCAGGTGCCAAGAGAGGGTCACCACAGAATAGGTAAAGGCATGTAACATGGTTATCAAATGAGAAAGGTTTTAGGATCAAATGGGTTGACTAGGGATAACAACACTACTGGGCCATGAAATATTTTAACCGGGTCAAGGAGAGGCTGCAATCACTTCTCGAGCCAAGAAAAACTTAAAATTCGCCTAGAGACACATTCGGGGTAAGTTCTAGACCATTCGCACGGGTACTTGGACTTGAATCAAAATTATCTCACCTCTCACGCAGTGGGATTGTTAAAGAGGATAGAGTCGAGGGCCCATAACGACCATATTCAAGATTGAAAATCACTATGGTTCGATTAAACCATTTGATGATTGCCTACGTCAACACAAGAGTCACAAGGTCACTAACTAGAGATATATCTTTCCTAAAATATTATTTTAAATCATAAGTACGTAGTTAAGTGTGTTGGTACCAAGTGAAGCATGTTTTACTCTTCGAGCCTGACTCAATTAGGTCTTTTTATTCATTAGGTCTTTTTATTCATTATTACTACTATTCTTACCTAAACACCAAAAACGGACTCAATCCCTTATGAAGGTTGTCACACCATTCATCGTTGGGAAGAGTCACCTAGTTCACACAAAAATGACCTTTGGAAAGAACCGTGGCATTAAGAAAACCAAAGGCTTATTGTTCACTAAAACATAAAAAGAAGCTACAAAATTAGAAAGAAGCTATTATATTAAACATAGACTAATAAGAAAACATAATAAAGAAACTAAAACAAACTACTGAAAGCATAACGAATATACATAATGATAGAGGAAAAGAGAGAATATATACATTAAGAGAGAACAGAGAGAATATATATACATAATAAAGATAAAAAAGAAAATATTGTCAGTTATTACAAACCAAATGTCTAAAAGTCATCCAAATAGCAAATCAAATAACTTAACCCC
>AWOL01S0014584.1:60960-72257 GCA_000715115.1 Nicotiana otophora
CCCCCCGAATAAAAATAAGCATTGTTCCCAATGCTTAATCAAAACAATAATAAAGAAGGGCAAGAGTGAAAAAGACTCCCTATGTGTCCTTGGACATCTCTGTATCCATAGCAGTGTCACCGCGTCAGTCTCCTCTAACTGGATCTCATCATCATTGGCTCTGGGAGTAACTGGGTTGGTGAACATCTGGCGCACTGCCTCAGCAGTGTCGGCAGTCAGGTCTGGCTCCTCAGACTGGCCAGCTGGTGCCACTGGAGTTGATGGTACTGCTGGAGCTGATGGTGCTAGCGGGTCTGACCCCATGAGCATATCAAATGAAAGATCACCAGTTGTTGCTATCTTGGTCACCTCTCTCTTCAGCATGTTAACTGATTTCTTGGACGCCTGGGATTTCTTCATTTTCTTTACATGCTTCCCCAGCTCCTCAATCACTGCTCCATGTACTACCAAGGTGCTCATGATGGTGGTCTGGTTCTCCAAGATCTTCTTTAATGTATCCTCCACTGTCGAAGGAATCTGGGGTGCCGGAGTGGATGATGGTGCTGCAACAGCACTGGATATGTCAGACAGCTTTGCAGTGGCTGTCTGCATCCAGTTTTTAAGGCTCGCTGGTGTTTGGGAGACTCGCAGCGCAGATAGTGGATGAGCGGGCATGAGCACCGGCTTCAAAGCTAATGTGGAAGGGATTGATGCTGAGGGTCCTGAAGAAGGAGGTGGAGGCATAATTGTTGTACCATCAGCAGGCTCTGCTGAAGTAGATGGCATGTCAACTGTCTTAGCAGCTACCCCGACGGGCTCATCATACTGGCCTGCAGTAGTAGAGGGTTGACCCTTTTTCTTTGGGTTTCCACCACCCATCAAAGAATACCATGAGAAGGGCTTCTTTACCTGCTCCTTGGTATCAAAATCCCTCGGCTCCACACCCACATCCGTAAGGTACTCAGTGATAGTGTTGGGATACGAGTAGGAGGTGTCACCTTGCCTGGCGACCACAGATATGTTGGCCGACATCATGGCACCCATATTGATTGGGTACCCGACCATGATAGAAGCGACTAGCACTGCCCGCTGAATTGGAAGATTTGTTTCATTTTGGCACGAGTCTAGTCTGCTACACATGAATGTTTGTCATCACTTTTGCCTCAAAATTTAGGGTGTTCTGCTGAATGGGAACTCTTACTGTGATCCATGATGGAGGCTGCCCCAGAGATGCAAGAATCTCAGCTAGCCATGGTCGAATTGCATCTCCCAGTGCTAACTTTTCCAAGTATTGCACAGGCTCTACATCCTCAAACTTTAAATACATGTTTAGGGTGATCTGATCGAATCGCACCTTTAGATTTCTCACTTTTGTTACCTTGGTCCCTTTCTTTATATGCGTCATATTGGCGTAAATTTCCCGGACCAAGTATGCCTTGGCATCTATCATACTTTTGGTGAACCACATCCACCCTTTCCGTTCTCGAAACTGTCTCAACACAATCGGGTTATATTTGTCGAGGTCTTTTATCATGAACCGATGTTCAAGAGTAAGCGATCTCATTGGCCACCACTCTCGGAAGCTTGTGAAAGCAGCCAGACTGACAAACCTATCTTCCCAAATCTCTTTCTTTTTCGACCTCTCAAGGCTGGCAACTCTGGTATTACCCCCTAGGCCATCATCCGAAATATCATCAACATCCACTATAGTAGCAGGTGTGTCGAGGGTATGTGTGGATGAGGGCTCTGAAGCCTGACTGTCACCTTCCGAACCCTCGGAAGTGCTTTCAGAGGAGGAAGGCGCGTCTCTAAGTTGGTATCTGCCATGTGGCTGTGATTGAACATCAGGCTGCTCTTACATTGAGTCACCCTCCGACGCTTCCTGAGAACGGGCATATGAACTAGACTCGGAAGGCTCAGGCTGTCTTCCTCGACATGTTATGGCTTTCTTACTGATTGCCCTTTGGAGGGCGAGGGGTAAATTGCTTTTGCTTCTGCCTCTGGAAGGTCCACCCCTCCCCTTTGATATATCACCACGACCTCGTGATCTAACCATTTTCTGTAACAAACAGCAACAGGAGTTAGTTCCAATTCAATTGCAGATAAACAGAAAGTCACAGAATAAAACATGTTGCAGGGTGGGGAAGTACGGTCCGCACAATTGCAAATACGGCCGCAGTCTAGGTTATGCAGACCACACAATTTTAAAGTGCGGCCGCAGAATTGAAGTGTGGTCTGCACTATTGCAAGTGCGCCCGCACATGAAACTTTTTAAAAGTGTCAACTCGCTGATGATAGATATTGGCTTGATCTGCGGCCGCGATGAAATTACTGCAGTCCGCACAATTTTATGTGTGGTCCGCACAATCTTGCCTTACCAACTGCCCTAATCTATACTTCTGCAGACCGCACAATTTCTTATGCGGCCGCACATTTCAAAATTCAATCGGGCAGAGTTCTGTAGGTTTTCGATTTATGCACAAATTGGACATGGTGATAGCAACTAAACATGATAATCAAACTACCACCTTCCCAAAAAGTAAGTAAGAGTTAACCCACATAATTTAAACCCCACATGGATATGAAATTGACAAATGGTCTAAACTAACTAACAAATTATAAATCAAACTAAAAAAATTGAAGAATCCTAGAAATGATTTGAACATACCAGTGATGAAGTGGTGCTAAGGAATAATCACATATGCGTAATTAGGTGGTAGATGATTGAATCATATGTGTGCAAAATTTTAGCTCCTTCTTCTCAGAGAATGGAAAGTTTCAACAGTAGCCTTAGGGTTACTATTTATACATAGTGGGTCTGGCTAAGGAATCAAGAGACGAGTGCGGCTACAGAATTCCTTCTGCGGTCCGCACTCTATTTCCTGGTATTCCACTTCCTTTTGATGATCTGCGATCCGCAGATTTAGCTGTGCAGCTGCAGATTTTGGTGCGGACGCAGAATTCATTTTGCAGCGGCACTTTGGCTGTTTCTCTGACAAACAAACTTCAGAGAGTTTGTATTTCTACATCTCAAGTTGTGAGGTCCAGATATTTAATGGGCTTGAACTTAAACTTTTTCGTGGGAAACTTATGCGAATTTACACTATATTTACTATTTGTAGCTATACTTTCAGCAAATCTATCATTCGTAGCTATATTTGAATTTTATAGCAAAATCCATAAAATAAAAGATTAATTATTTTGAACTAAAACAAGTTCTTGTAGCTCAGTTAGTTAGAGTGTCTACTAAGCTAGCGAAGGTCTTTAAGTTCAAATCTCAACAGGAACACTTTACTTTTCTATAATTTTGCATTTTGCCTCAGTTGTATTCGTTGCGCGAACAAATACAGTCGATACAAGTTCTATCCTTTGTAGATACCCCATATACAGTTGATACAAGTTGTATCATTTGTATACACCCTTGTATTTTGCCTTGATTACAGTCGATACATATTGTATTCGTTGCACAAATTAATACAATTACGCAAACGAATACAGTTGATACAGGTTGTATTAGTTGCGCGAACAAATACAGTTGACACAAGCTGTATTCGTTGCACGTTTGAATACGAGTGATACAAGTTAGTAATAATTAAACAATAGCTATGAATGGTAATTAAGTAAATTATAGTTATTATGCTCAAAACTACAGTGATTTATGAAAAATCCTGATTTTCAGTTCGATTGGGCTATTTGCATTAAGAAGCTTTCGTGTTAGTGGTAATAATAACACGGGTTAGCTACTTTTCCGCCGTATATTTAAACAGTAGCTACTGTCTCCAATGAAATTATTTTTAATTACATAGCTTGCAAATTGATTATTAATGAATTTATCCATGGTGCCATGCCTACCTTATGTCTCCTGTGTGTTTAGATGTTAAAGTACTTGAAATTTTTTGCTTTTTCAGCCACTTAAAATTTTGCCTATGCTATGACTTTATCTTTGACTTTGTGTACTTATACTATTCGTCTTCCCACTAGAACCAAACAAAGCATTTATAAATTCCTGGCTACTTTCGTCTTTCCTAATATGCTTTCCATTAACATGTCGAGAAATAATAATTAATGCCCCTTTTCTTCCTGTGACCACAAATGCAATAACTTTGAGGGACATATAACAATTGCAATTATATTGATTAGGATTTAGGTATATCCGAATTATAATTGTTGAGATCATAATGGATTTTTTAGTATAACCAATCTTCCACGAGAAACACTCTAATAGTTAAGAGGCTACAATTTAAATTAGAACATTACGAGTATGAATTCCCCTGACCTCATAGTGAGTGCATCAAATTGACCTCCATCGCTAACGTTGTGAAAAAAAAACATTTTCACTATTGCTCTTATAGAACTTTTACTATTAATATATTTTCATTGAAGTAATATATGTTCACGGTATATTCATTTAAATAGTCATTTTCTTCTTGTGCTCTTTAATATTGTGGATACTAATTATGAACCTTGAAGATCCAGTTTACAATGGCCCAATTTTCAAGCCATTGTTGTCATTGTGCTAAACTTTTTTTTTTTTCGTTTGCATCCGTACCTATGTTTTATTAAAAGCATTTTAAAAAGATGATTTTGTCCTTCAGGACTATTGACAAAACTGTAGACTGCAGGACAACACATCAGCATGTTTTGACATGAAGTTTTAGCAAATGAACTAAATAACTTAAGCATGTTTAGTCTGAAGTTTTAGCAAATAAACTAAATAACTTAAGCATGATAAGTCTGAAGTTTTAGCAAATGAACTAAATAACTTACGCATGTTTAGTCTGAAGTTTTAGTAAATGAACTAAATAACTTCATCATGCATTAGCAAAAACTCATTAGAAAATTACATATTGCAAGACAAAAACTTAATCATGTTTAGTTTGAAGTTTTCGCAAATGAACTAGATAACTTCAGCATGTTTAAACTGAAGTTTTAGCAAATGAACTAAATAACTTCAGCATGTTTAGTCTGAAGTTTTAGCAAATGCACTAAATAACTTAGGCATGTTTAGACTGAAGTTTTGGATAAAACTCATGACAAAACTGTTGACTGCAGGTGTGATGACCCAAAAGGTCATCTTATATTTTAGAACTCGAATCTGCGCTCTTAAGCCGTAAAAATCTCATTTTTACCCTTCTCGATTTACGTGCACAGTCCGGGCATATTTCCGAAAAGCTTTTATGTTGAAAACTAATAAGAACAAGAATTTTTGCCTTAAAAGCTTCGATTAACATTTTTGGTAAACAGGCCCAGATCCGTGCTTTAACAGTCTGGGTAGGTCCGTATCGAATTATGGGACCTGGGCATATGCCCGGAATTGAATTCAGAGGTCCCTAGCTTGAGTTATGAATTTTTGATAAAAATTAAAAGTCTCGAAATTATTTGTTTTTAAGAATTGATTGATATTTGGCATTGTAAGTATCGGGTCCGTACTTTAGTTCCGGAGCCCGGTACAGGTTCATTATGATATTTAAGACTTGTGTGTGAAATTTGGTGAGAAACGGAGTTGATTTGACGTGATTCGGACGTCCAATTGAGAAGATATGAATTTTAAAGTGTTCTTGAGAATTTCATTTGATTTGGTATTAAATTCGTAGTTCTAGGTGTTATTTTGGCGATTTAATCGCGCGAGAAAGTTCGTATGATGTTTTTAGACTTGTGTGCATGTTTGGTTTGGAGCCCCGAGGGCTCAGGTGAGTTTCGGATAGGCCACGGGATATTTTAAACTTAGAAATTTTGCTGGTATAACTGAACCTGTTGCAGGCCTCTTATCTCGCAATTGCGAGATCAGGCATCGCAAATCGAACATAACAAGGTCCGCAATTGCGAGGCTTACATCGCAATTGCGATCAGAAGCCTGGGCCAGCAGTTCTCGCATTTGCGAGGTTACCTTTGCAATTGCGAAGGGAGTCTGGGAAGGACAGGTTCACAAATGCGAACATTTACTCGCATTTGCGAGGTTCAGTTGTCGCAAATGCAACACTTTTCTCGCATTTGCAAAGGCAGCAGGATTGTGAATGTCATCGCAATTGCGATTGTTCCTTTGCAATTGCAAGCTTCGCATTTGCGAAGCTCAGGTCACAATTGCGACACCTGCAGCTGAGTAAAAGGGGCTTAGATGGGATTTTTCATTCATTCTTCATATTTTCAAAACCCTAAACCTTAAGAGGCGATTTTACAAAGACCAAATCTTCCCCAAATCATAGGTAAGTGATTCCTAATTCTTTTTTCTCTCAATCTTTTACATCTTATAACAAGATTTCAACCTAGAATCTAGAAATATTATGGTGAAATTAGGATTTTTGGGTAGAACTTAGGAATTTCGAAATTTGAGGATTTAGAACTCAATTTGAGGTCAAATTCCAAAATTAATTACATATTCGGGCTCAGGGGTGAATGGGTAAAAGAATTTTGGTCCGAACCTCGGGTTTTGACCAAGCGGGCCCGGGGTCGATTTTTCAACTTTTTGGAGAAAATTTTGGAAAATTTAATTTATGAAATATAATTGATTCATTTAGCAATTTTTGATGTTATTGAGTCATTTTTGAATAGATACGAGTGGTTTGGAGGTGAATTCCAAAGGAAAAGTTGTGATTGAGAATTTAGTGGTCTTTGGAGCAAGGTAAGTGTTGTGTCTAACTTTGGCTTGAGGGAATAGGTATTGTGTGAGTATTTGCTACGTATTTTGTTGTTGAATACGATGTATAATTGAGGTGACGAGCATCTATACATTGTGGTCGAGTCATAGCATATGAGTGAAATTCCATTCTTGCAAATTTGTACTCTTAAATCTTGTTATCCATGCTTATTGTTGTTGTTGAAATGTTGGGAGACTTGTATCCGATTCTACCAAGGTCGATAAAATTATGAATATTGATTCGAGGTTGAGATGTTAAATTGTGAAAGTAATCATTGATGAAATATTGATTTCTTTGTGAAACTTCTCTCTATCCGTTGTTATTGATTCTGTGAATTGTGAGGAAGAGTGTAAAGCACGAAGGGTGATGCCGTGCATGATTTATTTATATTGTGAGGAAGAGTGTAAAGCACGAAGGGTGATGTCGTGCATGATTTATTTATATGGTGAGGAAGAGTATAAAGCACGAAGGGTGATGCCGTGCGTGAATTATTTATATTGTGAGGAAGAGAGTAAAAGCACGAAGGGTGATATCGTGCAGTCTTATTTATTATTTGTTGAGGTTGAGAGTAAAAGCACGACGGGTGATGCCGTATAGTTTTCCTTGCTGTTTTAATTGCTCAATTCGTTTAAGGATTTTCGGTTTAATTCTGTCTTTTCATTATTCTCACTCTTTATGTTGTATTCCCCCACTGTATGTTCCTTTCCCATTATTTCTGCGTTATTTCTTTATTTACTGTTGTTTCCACTAGCATGATTATATTGTTCAGGTTATATGTGGGTGTCTTGTCCTAGCCTCGTCACTACTTAACTGAGGTTAGGCTCAACACTTACCAGTACACGGGGTCAGTTGTACTGATGCTGCACTCTGCACTTTCTGTGCAGACTTTGATACCGTCTCAGGTTGATCGAGATTTTGCTATTGGTCCGCTGTCCGGAGACTCAAGGTAGATCTGTCGGCGTTAGACCTTGAAGTCCTCGTCTACCTTTTATGTCACTGTTATTTTCTTTCATTCAGATAGTTGTATTTATTTCAGACTATTACTTGTAGTGAATTCTAGAATGCTTGTGAATCGTGACTCTAGATCCGGACGGTAGTAATTAATACAGTTTTATAAAATTCCGCACCTCTTATATTTCATCTTAGTTAATCACTGTTATTTACTGAATGGAAATAAGAAATTGATTTAACGATTTTCTAACGTTGGCTTGCCTAGCAAGTAAAATATTATGCGCCATCACGGTCCCGTCGGTGGGAAATTTCGGGTCGTGAAAGTTGGTATCAAAGTACTAGGTTTCCTAGGTCTCACGATTCACGAGCAAGCTTAGTAGAGTCTGGACTTATCTTCCAGAGGCTATGAAGTTTAGGAACAAGTTTCACTTCTATTCTTCTTTGTCGTGCGATTTTGCTTTCTCAATACTTATTGAACTCTTCTACGCTTATTCTCTCGTAGATGGCGAGAACACGTACCGCTTCCTCAGCTGAGTAGTAGCCAGAGACTCTAGTGGCAGATCCTACGTGGGGCAGAGGTCGAGGCCGAGGCCGTGCCAGAGGCCGAGGTAGGGGAAGGGCTCAGCCTAGAGCCCGAGCAGCAGGCCCAGCAGTGGAGCCTCATATAGAGCTTGACGAGGAGGTTCCAGCCTAGACTGTTCCTGCCAGACCAGCTCAGGTTCCGGAGGGGTTCATTGCTACCCTAGTACTTCAGGACGCTTTGGTCCGTTTGGTGGGCCTTATGGAGAGTGTGGCCCATACTGGCGCATTTCTCATGGCACCAGCCGTCTCCCAGGCTGGGGGAGGAGCCCAGACTCCCACTATTCCCGCTCCGGAGCAGATAGCTCCCCAATATCAGGCTCCAGCAGCTCAGCCAGTCGGAGTGGTTCAACCGATTGTTGCGGCACATGGAGTTAACTTATCTTTTCCTAGAATAAGGTTATGAACAAAATACGTGCTCCCAAAGACACGGGGTGGTAGAGAGAACAAAGGTGAGTTTGGAAACAAGATAGAGATTGGAACTTGATTCTGGATCGCTGAGAATGGCATACGATTAATAAGATACTAAGATGTAAGAACTGCATCCCCCAAAAAACGCAACGGANATATCAGGCTCCAGTAGCTCAGCCAGTTAGATTAGTTCAGTCGGTTATTGCGGCACAGGTCGGAGATGGGCCAGCTATGTCTTCTGAGGCTTTATGGAGATTGGACAGGTTTACCAAGCTCTTTCCTGTTCACTTCAGCGGTGCTCCTTCAGAGGACCCCCAGGAATATCTTGACAGTTGTCCCAAGGTCCTATGAAACATGGGTATAGTGGAGACCAATGGGGTTGATTTTGCTGCATTTCAGATGACTGGTTCCGCCAAGAAATGGTTGAGAGCTTACTTATTGACCAGACCAGCTGGGTCGCCTGCTCTTACATGGGACCAGATCTCTCAGCTCTTCATAGAGAAGTTTCTACCTATCACATTGAGAGAGGAGCGTCGCCGTCAGTTTGAGCATCTCCAGCAGGGCAGTATGATTGTTACTCAGTATGTGACCCGTTTTGTGGATTTGGCCCGTCATGCCATTCTTCTTCTTCCCACTGAAAGAGAGAGCGTGAGGAGGTTTGTTGACAGACTTGCTCAGCCTATCAGATTGCAGATGGCTAAGAAGATTGGGAGTGAGATTTCTTTTCAGGCAGCTGCTAATGTCTCCAGACGGGTCGAAATGGTTCTTACTCAGGGAGGTTAGGGGTCTGACAAGAGACCTCGTCATTCCGGTGAGTTATACAGTGCCTCATCTAGAGGCAGGAGTACTTTTGGTAGAGGCCATCCTCCCAGGCCGTTTCATTCAGCGCTTCGGGCATCCCACGGTGCCTCAGGTGGTCGTGGCCCTTAGATGAATTATTCCGACCAGCTAGCCTACAGTGCACCACCAGCTCCTATTAGTGCACCTCCACTACATAATTATCAGGGTGGTTATTCGGGTCGACAATGTCAGTTTCAGGGTCAGCAGTCACTGCAACCGAGGTTATGTTATACTTGTGGTGATCCGAGACACAATGCTAGATTTTTCCCTTGAGCAACGGGCAGCTCACAGCATCAGAGTTCTCGTGCCATGGTCCGGCACCAGTTTCTGCACCACCTGGTCAGGCAGCCAGAGGCAGGGGTCAGGCAGCCAGAGGTAGAGGCCAGACTGTTAGAGGTGGAGGTCAGGCCGTTAGAGGTGGAGACCAGCCAGTTAGAGGCCGTCCCAGGGACGTAGTTCAGGGTAGTGGGGCCCAGCCCCGGTGTTATGCTTTCCCGGCCAGACCTGAGGCTGAGTTATCTGACATTGTTATCACAGTACTGTTTCAGTTTGCAGTAGAGATGCTTCAGTTTTATTTGATCCGGGATCTACTTACTCTTATGTGGCATCCTATATTGCTTCCTATTTGGTTGTGCCCCTTGATTCTTTGAGTGCTCCTGTGTATGTGTCCACGCCAGTGGGAGATGCTATTGTTGTAGATCGCATTTATCGTTCGTGTGTGGTCACCATTGGGAGTCTTGAGACTCGTGTAGATCTTTTACTTCTTGACATGGTTGATTTTGATGTCATACTGGGTATGGATTGGCTGTCACCTTATCATGCTATATTAGATTGCCACGGCAAGACGGTGACCTTAGACTTACAGAGGTTGCCTCGATTAGAGTGGAGAGGGAATCTTGGCTATTCTACCAGCAGGGTTATTTCTTATATGAAAGCTCGGTGTATGGTAGGGAAAGGGTGTCTAGCCTATTTGGCTTATATGCGGGATTCCAGTGCGGATGTCCCTTCTATGGACTCAGTACCAGTTGTTCGTGAATTTTCAGAAGTATTTCCTGCAGATTTGTCGGGGATGCCACCCGACAAATATATTGACTTCTTTATTGATTTGGCTCCGGGCACTCAGCCCATTTCTATTCCACCATACCGTATGGCCCCGCCAGAGTTGAAAGGATTTAAAGAGCAGTTACAAGACTTGCTTGATCAGAGATTCATTAAAACCAGTGTCCCACCCTGGGGTGCACCAGTATTATTTGTAAAGAAGAAAGATGGCTCTATGCGGATGTGTATAGATTATCGGCAGTTGAACAAGGCCACTATCAAAAATAAATATCCTTTGCCAAGAATTGATGACTTATTTGATCAGCTTCAGGGTGACAAGGTATTTTCGAAGATTAATTTGAGGTTTGGTTACCATCAGTTGAAGATTAGGGCATCTGATATCCCTAAAACAGCTTTTCGAACTCGGTATGGGCATTACAAATTTTTAGTGATGTCATTTGGGTTGACAAATGCCCCAGCAGCATTTATGGATTTGATGAATCGGGTGTTCAAGCCTTATTTGGACTCTTTTGTGGTTGTATTCATTGATGATATCTTAATTTACTCCAGCAGTCAAGAGGAGCATGAGCAGCATCTTCGAAGTGTGCTTCACACTTTGAAGAATAATCAGTTATATGCCAAGTTTTCAAAATGTGAGTTTTGGTTAGACTCAGTTGCCTTTTTGGGGCATGTGGTATCGGCAGAAGGCATAAAGGTGGATCCTAAGAAGATTGAAGCTCTTCAGAATTGGCCTAGACCTACTTTAGTTACAGAGATCCGGAGTTTCCTGAGTTTAGCAGGTTATTATCGTCGGTTCGTGGAAGGGTTTTCATCTATAGTAAGCCCATTGACCAGATTGACCCA
>AWOL01S0014584.1:75529-114571 GCA_000715115.1 Nicotiana otophora
AAGTTAGAAATGCCTGAGTGGAAGTGGGAGCGTATCACTATAGATTTTGTTGTTGGGCTCCCACGGATTCAGAGAAAATTTGACGCAATTTGGTTCATTGTGGACAGGTTGACCAAGTCAGCACATTTCATTCCAGTGGCAGTTACCTATTCTTCAGAGAGGTTAGTTGAAATTTACATTCGTGAGATTGTCCGCCCTCACGGAGTGCCCGTGTCTATTATTTCAGATCGAGGTACGCAGTTTACCTCACATTTCTGGAGGGTTGTACATCGTGAGTTAGGCACGCGGGTGAAGTTGAGTACAACATTTCATCCACAGACAGACGGACAGTCAGAGCACACTATCCAGATATTGGAAGATATGCTTCGCGCTTGTGTTATAGACTTTGGAGGTTCTTGGGATCATTTCTTACCACTTGCGGAGTTTGCTTATAGTAATAGCTACCAGTCGAGCATTCAGATGGCTTCATATGAGGCATTATACGGAAGGCGATGTCGATCGCCAGTTGGTTGGTTTGAACCGGGAAAGGCTCGGTTGTTGGGGTACCGATTTGGTACAAGATGACTTGGACAAGGTCAAGATTATTCAAGATCGACTTCACACAGCTCAGTCCAGACAGAAGAGTTATGCTGACCATAAAGTTTGTGATGTTGGATTCATGGTCGGAGAGAGAGTGTTACTTCGAGTATCGCCCATGAAGGGTGTAATGAGGTTCTGAAAGAAGAGCAAGTTGAGCTCTAGGTATATCGGACATTTTGAGATTTTGGAGAGAGTGGGAGAGGTGGCTTACAGGCTTGCGTTGCCACCTAGTTTAGCAGTTGTTCATCCGGTATTCCATGTGTCCATGCTTCGAAAGTATCACGGCTATCCGTCCCATGTGTTAGATTTCAGCTCTGTTCAGTTGGACAAGGATTTGACTTACGAGGAGGAGCCGGTGGCAATTCTAGCCCGGCAAGTTCGCCAGTTGAGATCAAAGAGTTACCCTTCAGTTCGAGTGCAGTGGAGAGGTCAGCCTATTAAGGCAGCTATTTGGGAGTCCGAGTCCGATATGTGGAGTAGATATCCCCACCTTTTCACCAGCCCAAGTACTTTTCTATGTCCGTTCGAGGACGAACGGTTGTTTTAGAGGTAGAGAATGTGATGACCCAAAAGGTCATCTTATATTTTAGAACTCGAATCTGCGCTCTTAAGCCGTAAAAATCTCATTTTTACCCTTCTCGATTTGTGTGCACAGTCCGGGCATGTTTCTGGAAAGCTTTTATGTTGAAAACTATTGAAAATAAAAATTTTTGCCTTAAAAGTTGATTTTAGTTGACTTCGGTAAATATCTTTGGTAAACAGGCCTGGATCCATGCTTTGACGGTCCCGGTAGGTCTGTATCGAATTGTGGGACCTGGGCGTATGCCCGGAATTGAATTCGGAGGTCCCTAACTTGAGTTATGAATTTCTAATAAAAATTAAAAGTCTGAAAATTATTTGTTTTTAAGAATTGATTGATATTTGGCATTGTTAGTATCGGGTCCGTATTTTGGTTCAGGAGCCTGGTACAGGTTCATTATGATATTTAAGACTTGTCTGTGAAATTTGGTGAGAAACAGAGTTGATTTGACGTGATTCAGACGTCCAATTGAGAAAATATGAATTTTAAAGTGTTCTTGAGAGTTTCATTTGATTTGGTGCAAATTTCGTAGTTCTAGGTGTTATTTTGGCGATTTGATCACGCGAGCAAGTTCGTATGATATTTTTAGACTTGTGTGCATGTTTGGTTTGGAGCCCCGGGGGCTCGGGTGACTTTCGGGTAGGCCACGGGATGTTTTGAACTTAGAAATTTTGCTGGTATAACTGAACCTGTTGCAGGCCTCTGATCTCGCAATTGCGAGATCAGGCATCGCAAATGCGAACATAACAGGGTCCGCAATTGCGAGGCTTTCATCGCAATTGCGATCTGAAGCCTGGGCCAGCAGCTCTCGCATTTGCAACATTACCTTCACAATTGCGAAGGAAGTCTGGGAAGGGCTGGTTCGCAAATGCGAACATATACTCGTATTTGCGATGTTCAGTGGTCGCAAATGCGATACTTTCCTCGCATTTGCGAAGGCAGCGGGATTGTGAAGGGCATCGCAATTGCGATTGTTCCTTCGCAATTGCGAGCTTCACATTTGTGAAGCTCAGGCCGCAATTGCGACACCTGCATCTGAGTAAAAGGGGCTTAGACGAGATTTTTCATTCATTCTTCATATTTTCAAAACCCTAAACCTTAAGAGGCGATTTTTCAAAGACCAAATCTTCCCAAATCATAGGTAAGTGATTCATAACTCTTTTCTTTCAATCTTTTACATCTTATAACAAAATTTCAACCTAGAATCTAGAAATTTTATGGTGAAATTAGGATTTTTGTGTAGAACTTAGGAATTTCGAAATTTGAGGATTTAGACCTCAATTTGAGGTCGGATTCCAAAACTAATTACATATTCGGGCTCGGGGGTGAATGGGTAAAAGGATTTTGGTTTGAACCTCGGATTTTGACCAAGCGGGCCCGGGGTCGATTTTTCAACCTTTTGGAGGAAAATTTGGGAAATTTAATTTATGAAATATAATTGATTCCTTTAGCAATATTTGATGTTATTGAGTCATTTTGAATAGATACGAGTGGTTTGGAGGTGAATTCCAAAGGAAAAGCTGTGATTGAGAATTTAGTGGTCTTCGGAGTAAGGTAAGTGTTGTGTCTAACTTTGGCTTGAGGGAATATGTATTGTGTGAGTATTTGCTACGTGTTTTGTTGTTAAACACGATGTATAATTGAGGTGACGAGCATCTATACATTGTGGTCGAGTCATAGCATGCGAGTGAAATTCCATTCTTGCAAATTTGTAGTCTTAAATCGTGTTATCCGTGCTTATTGTTGTTGTTGAAATATTGGGAGACTTGTATCCGATTCCAACAAGGTCGATAAAATTGTGAATACTGATTCGAGGTTGAGATGTTAAATTGTGAAAGTAATCATTGATGAAATATTGATTTCTTTGTGAAACTTCTCTGTCTCCGTTGTTATTGATTCTGTGAATTGTGAGGAAGAGTGTAGAGCACGAAGGGTGATACCGTGCATGATTTATTTATATTGTGAGGAAGAGTGTAAAGCACAAAGGGTGATGTTGTGCATGATTTATTTATATGGTGAGGAAGAGTGTAAAGCACGAAGGGTGATGCCGTGCATGAATTATTTATATTGTGAGGAAGAGAGTAAAAGCACGAAGGGTGATGCCGTGCAGTCTTATTTATTATTTGGTGAGGTTGAGAGTAAAAGCACGAAGGGTGATGCAGTGCAGTTTTTCTTGCTGTTTTAATTGCTCAATTCGTTTAAGGATTTTCGATTTAATTCTGTCTTTTCATTATTCTCACTCTTTATGTTGTATTCCCCAACTGTATGTTCCCTTCCTATTGTTTCTGCGTATTTCTTTATTTACTGTTGTTGCCACTAGCATAATTATATTGTTCAGGTTATATGTGGGTGTCTTGTCCTAGCCTCGTCACTACTTAGCCGAGGTTAGGCTCGACACTAACCAGTACATGGGGTTGGTTGTACTGATGCTACACTCTGCACTTTTTGTGCAGACTTTGATACTGGCTCAGGTTGATCGAGATTTTATTATTGGTCCGCTGTCTGGAGACTCAAGGTAGATCTGTCGGCGTTTACAGACCTTGAAGTCCCCGTCTACCTTTTATGTCACTGTTGTTTTCTTTCATTCAGACAGTCGTATTTATTTCAGACTATTACTTGTAGTAAATTCTAGAATACTCGTGAATCGTGACTCGAGATCTGGGTGGTAGTAATTAATACAGTTTTATAAAATTCTGCACCTCTTATATTTCATCTTAGTCAATCATTGTTATTTACTGAATGGAAATAAAAAATTGGTTTAACGATTTTTTATTGTTAGCTTGTCTAGCAAATGAAATGTTAGGTGCCATTACGGTCCCGTCGGTGAGAAATTTTGGGTCGTGACAGCAGGATAAATAACTTCATCATGCATTAGCATGAAGTTTTAGCTTCAATGTAAAACAACTTCAGCTGCTACTGTAATTGGCTGAAGTTTTACACCATCTCACATGCTAATGAATAACTCATGGTACTGTAAAACAACGTCATCTCCAAACGTTAGCATGCTGCTACGTTTATCAGATCTTGTTTTACAATATACTAATGCGAATGAGGTCATCTCCAAAGTAGCATGCTAATGTTAATACTATCAGAGGTGTAATTGTCATATTATTACGAATTTTTTATCAACTTGCTACCAAATCAATAATTTTTAAAAATAGGGTATAGGTTAAAAGGTGGCACAAATATAGGGTACGACTGCAAATCCCTCCCTAAACTTTTCATAATGATTTGGGCTTTTGGTGTGAGACCCAAGCAAAAGAAAAATGAAAGCCCCCTATACAAAAGTGAAATTGTTTTTTGTTTTTAGAAATTTTACCTCCTATAGCAAACTATTACACTCTATTTATTATAAACCAAAACAATTTTAAAATATTATTATTTATAGCTACCTTTTCTATTTTATAGCAAAATAAGTATTTACTTTATACCCCACCGTTGAGGAGTGAATTATGCCAATTATAATTTTCTCTCTCTTCCTTCTCTCTCTCTATCAGCAAGATTCTCGGTCCTCTCCTTTATCCCTCAAATCTCTCTCAATTTTCCATCAAGGCGGCCATCGTTAGGGTGTCAATGGATATTTAAAGACCGACTAAACCGACCGAACTATACCGTATCGAATCGATTTTTAGGTTTCTTTTAATAAAACCGTAGATTTTTATATAAATCTATAACTGTGCCGATAATTAGGGTAGGTTTTTATTTTATGAAAATAAACCGAAAAAATACCGAATCGTATCGAATAAATTTACAATGTAAAAAATATATTTATATATTAAGTTTAAAAATAATAATGCATTAAATTTTTTCTTGGGCCTTGGAATTATGAAACAGTTACAAGCCAACAAATAATTAAATTCAAAATCCTAATTCTCAAACATATTATGCTACTTCTATTGAACTTAAATTATTTCAAGCATATTCACTAGCAAGACACAAAGTATTGTAGAGATTATATGTAGCAAACTATAATGTATTGAATATGTTCCTTTCGTATGATTTAGATTTATCTTTTTTGAATGTTTAATCTTCTATAGACATTATTCTTGAATTCCAACTTCGTTAATATCTTTTCACTCGTGATTTTTTTTTTTATATTTGCTTAGTTTCTTTTACGCTGTTGTAGAATAGTTGATGGTTCTATACTCTAGCCATCTTTTATATTTTCTTAATTCATCATCTTTTTAACTGTAAAAATGTCTAGAGAGTTTTGCTAAGTCCTATAAAAATACGTATGTTATTGCATTTTACTTCTACTAGTGACTTTTATATGATATTTAAAAATATTACAGAAAAGTAACCGAACAGTACCAATACCGAAGAGAAACCGAAATAATTGGGACGGTTTTGTAAAATTGGTATGGTACAAATTTTATAAAATAACCGGTCGAACCGAACCATTGACACCCCTAGCCATCATAACAGTCATTTTTGGTGGCTATGGTGGACTTTCTGAAGCGAAGAGAATAGATCTAAGGCGAAGAGGGAGTAAATCTGGCCATGGCTACGCCACATAGGATTTGAGGGCCGAATTTTTGTTCCTCTCCATTTTTAATTCTAATACAGTGTATATAGTATTTTGCTTGGCCGGAAAAAACCATCTCCGATGAACTTTCTTCTCTTCTTTTCTATTTTAATCATATACAATGATACAAATACACTCAAATATATTATATTTTTGTATAAATACATTATTGTTTTGCTTGTATTTATGTATTCCGAAGGTCTGTATTTTTTGAATACATCCGAATATCACAGTGTTTGCGATTTTTTGTTGTTTGAATATAGTCGAATTGAACACGGTGAATTGAATACCATGTATAATAGTGATTAATGAATATTTGTGAATTTAATATAATGTATACAGATGAATTGAATAGAACAATATACACCATATTTCTTGATTACCTCACTGTATTTATAAGTACAGTCGTGCGAATACATGAAATACAACACAGTAGCAACGAAATTTATGTAGAATTGATTTTGTTGAGTTACACGCTAATTGATCCTCTTTCCGTTATTAAACAGTTGGACTCGTCTATTTTAGGCGAAATTCGCTACTATATTCATGAATACGGTAGCGCGAATACAATGAATACAATCGCACAGCTGGACTCTCTTATTACTGTATTCATGAATACAATAGTGCGAATACAGTCGTGTAGCATCGAAAATTATGTAGAATTAATTTTTTTGAGTTAGATTAGGAGTGATACACGCTAATTGATTCTCTTTCCCTTATTAAACAGCTGGATTCCCCTATTTGTTAGATGAATTTTGCTACTGAATTCATGAATACAGTAGCGCGAATACAGTCTGTAAAGCCCCGTGAAATTTCACCTAGAACCTGAGATTTTGTGGTGCCAAGGTAAGCTAATACAGTCTGTACGGACTTTTGGGGTTGCTCAGTGCGTCGAAGAGTTGAAGGAAATAGTTTGCAGAACATGGCAGTTATGCGGTCCACTATGTGACTGCAGAACCAGTTTGTGGGCCGTATATCGGCCGCCGAATGAAGCAGAAAGATTTGCCAATTTTGAGGACCATTAAGCGGCCCATTATGCGGCCGCAGAACTGTTATGCGGGCCGCAAATCCCACTGCAGATCCCGCATGAGAAATTTCGGAAGGAGGTTCTGCGGTCCATTATGCGACTGTAGACCTGTTGCAGAGTGAAGCAGAAATGCCCAGTTCTGGAGGGCCATTATGTGGTCCATCTTGAGGACCGCAGAAGTGTGCGACCGCACATATGCATCGGAGCTTCATTTTTCTAATTTTATAACCCCTACCCCCATTTCGTTTATCTAGCTTGAGGGTTCATTTTTGGGAGATTACCTGACATTTTAGAGAGATGAGAGAGCTATTCTAGAGAGAGGAAAGGGATGACTAAGGATTTCACTACTCTACTTTGATCAAACCTTGAAATTCCATCAAAAGAAACTTGTTAGGGCTTCAAAAAGGTAAGAATTGTTTCCTCCATGTCACTCCCCAAAACCGTGGAGCGCGACCGGTGCTCAACCGAGTGAACTCGACCGAGCAAGCCTGTTAGATTTATTCTACCCAAACTCATTCATGAATAAAGAGAATATATGGTTTCCTTAATTAAACAATAAAGTGGCCGTGTCTGCAATTACCAATTTCTTACCATAAGTTTTACCATTTTTAAAGTCTCAAATGGACAAGTAATACAATCACAACGTAGCATAGTTTGTCTTTCCCAATACCAATACACAACCCACACTATGTCTACGGAGCCTCTATAGATAAAGACGAGTACAATGATAATGCTGGCAACAAGGCCCCGGCTATACCTCAAACAGAATACACAAAGTACAAAAGATTCATGACTCCGAAATGAAGTGGGGCTCACCAAGTCAGCTAGGAAGAAGGTGCACTGCTATCACTGATCAATGTCTCCTGCTGTGGAACTACCTGCATCCATTTAAAGATGCAGTGCCCCCGGCAAAAGTGACGTTAGTACCGTCGAATAGTACTAGTATGTAAACTAAACACCAATTTAAGAATTTAGAAATACAAGATAATTATGATGAACCAATGCGGAAATAGAATAATATAGATAACTGTCTCAACCATAGCAAGCTTATTAAAAGCTATCAACAGCGTTTATAGGATTTAAGATGAGATCTTCTATAACCATCTTCACACAAAGCGGCCCCGCCGCCTCACCCGATGTATGTAGGTGGAGGTGTACGTACAATACCACAACTCTAATCAAGCGGCCCTGCCGCCTCACCTCAATGTATGCGGGTGGATATATAACCACAGTACCAAGAACCTACGCAAAGCGGCTATGCCGCCTCACCCCAATATATGCGGGTGAAAATGCATCAACGATACCAATACCAATGCAAAGCGGCTATGCCGCCTCACCCAATGTATGCGAGTGGTGGTGCCACAGCAATACCAAAACCATACACAAAGCGGTCGTACCGCCTCACCCCAATGTAAGCGGGTGGAGGTGCAGTCCCACAATATCATAATCCCTACACAAAGCGGTCATGCCGCCTCACCCCAATATATATGCGGGTGGAGGTGTGTCACAATCACAATCTCTATACCATAATCCCCACTCAAAGAGGTCATGCCGCCTCACCCAATGTATGCAGGTGGAGGTGTATCACAATCGCAATCTTTACACAACTTGGCATAATAACTTTTACATAAATCACGACAAAAAATTATAACATGTGGATACGTAATCCATTGTTTGGGACACATCCTCAATTTATAATGCAATATGATAAGAGCATTTTAAATACTAATTGAACATATATATTCATCACAAAAATTATCGGAATACTCGATTTATAATCAACATCTCGGAACTTACAAGGATAATGAGAATTTCAATTCTTCAAGAAGAGTTTAGCCAACATACCTCACTTGAGCTTCCTTACACTCTAAATGTTCCGGAATTCTTAGAAACTTCAATCTATTTTAGTAATATAACAAATTGAACCAAAATTAAGAAGATGATTATGGTTCTAGCTCATTGAGTATTTTATCATATACTGGGTGTGCATTAAGGTTTCAAGGCCCTTTTTATGGAGAATTCCATCATCCCGCAACCCAATATTTACCATGCCTAGTTCAAAAATCTTTCTACACCCCTTGATATCATATGCATGTAAATAAACAACCCTACTGCCCAGAAATTATCTTGCTAATTATCCAATTCTACACAAAATTCGAAAGTGAGGGTTAGGGTGTAGAATCTTACCTCTAGGATGAAGACCTAGTGAGTTTTCCCTTCTTAATCTTCCAAAACTTGGGAAAGATTTGAAGGAAAAATATTGGAGAACACCTTCTCACTCTAGGGCACTCTCTCTCACTCTAAAATGTCAGATAATAGCTCAAAAATGACCCAAAGAGTGTATTTAATGAAATAGGGTCGGGTTTTAAAAACCCAAAAATGGAGCTCCGGAACAAGGTATGTGATCGCATAACCGATATGCTGACCGCATATCGGTCGCATAGTTGGTTACAAAATAGCCAAAAGAACTGCCTGTGTATGTCCAATTGGTCCAATTAAGTGCCTCACTCTGCGGCCATTATGCAGTCCGTAGAGTGATTCTGCGGTTACATAATGGACCGCAGAAATGCACTTTTTCGCCAAAAATATTTCTTTACTTTCCGGTGCATTGTTCAACCCAAAAAGTCTGAGTCGCGGCTCGCAAGCTCACCGCAAAGAATTTCTACAATCTTCAAACACGTAAGCCTAGTCCGACACCATGAAACATTATTTTCTTTGCAAAATTTATCGGGATTACCACTTAAGTACTTCAAAATGTTTTCGGGGTGTTACACCCCAATTCTTCAGTTTCGGGTTTGGGTTAACTATGGGTGATGAGGGTAGATTTATCATGTGGGGAAGTTGTTGAACCATCTTAGGCGGTTTTGTTCTTGAGTTAGTTAAGGGAAGGTTGGGTAATCAGTGTAGCAGCTTTTGCCATACGAATTCCTCTAATCATGCTTGTAATTCTCCCCTTTCTTATAGATTAACATCGTTAGAAGTGTTGAGACGTTATTGTTACACCAAGGAAAGCTCTTTCGAGGTATGAAGGCTAAACTTTTCTTCAAGTATCGAAATTCCCGAATCCTTGCAAAACTCCATCATGTGTAGTCGAACTTGAAACACTATTGAGGTGGGATGTTCAAGCTAGTAAATCGATTCTCAAATTGCATAACGTGTCCGAACCCTCATGTGTTAAAGATTTTCTATTGTGACTTAATTAGGTTATACACCTTGATTTTCTAGGGTGAGGCGGCAGGGCCGTTTTGTGTAGAATTATGGTATTGTGATTACACCTCCACCCGCATATATTAGGGTAAGGCGGCAAGGCCGCTTTGTGTAGAGTTGTGGTATTGTGATTACACCTCCACCCGCATACATTGGGGTAAGGAGGCAGGGCCGCTTTGTATAGAGTTTATGGTATTGTGATTACACCTCCACCCGTATACATTGGGGTGAGGCGACAGGGCTGCTTTATGTAAAGGTTATTATAGAGGATTCTCGACTTAAAATTTATAAATATTATTGGAAGCTCTTAATAAATTTGCTTTGACTTTAACGGCTATCTAAACCCTTTTATTGTTACCATGATTCATCATATTCATATTGTATTTTCAAGTCCTTGAATAGGTGTTTTGGTTTTCATACTAGTCCTATTCGACATGTACTAACGTCCCTTTTTCCGGGGGCGCTTCATCATTAATAGATGCAGGTAGTTCCACAGTGGGGGGCATTGACCAGTGATAGCGGTACCCTCTCTTACCAGCTGAATTGGTGAGCCCCGCTTCATTTCGGGCTCGTGCATATTTTGTTCTATTGTATTATGTTTTGAGGTATAGCCGGAGCCTTGTTGCCGACACTATCATTGTACTCTTTTGTATCTATTAGAGGCTCTGTAGTCATAGTGTGGTTTGTCTACTGGTGTTGGGAAAATCAAGCTAGTAATATCGTATGTGTATTACATGTTCCACTTCAAACTATGAAAGTGTTTGTATTTTAAGACTTAAAAAACAATAGAGTAACTAATGGTAATGAAGTTGGGGTTGTTTATGAAATCCTCTTAGTGTTTAATTAATTGAATATATCTCCTCTTTATTCACGAGTGAGTTTGGATAGGAGGAAATCTAACATGCTTGCTAGGCCGGGTTATCTCGGTTGAGCGCAGGTCGCGCTCTCCGAGGTTGGGGCATGACAAACTTGGTATCAGAGGCTAAGGTTTTAAAGTGTCCTAGGATGTCTCGGAGCCGTGTCTAGTAGAGTCCTTCTTATCGGTATGTTGTCGACCACATCTATAATTAGGATGCTACTTGGACATTTAGGAATAATACCCTTCTTTGATGTTCTCGATCGTGCGATAAATCTAAGGTTGCTCTAACTTTCAGTACATGGCGCCTAGGAAGAAGGCAAGAACTGGCCAAGGAGCCAATGTCACCCTAGGAGTAGCAGTTGATTCTATATTTGATGATGCGGGTGAGCTCCCGAGGGGTGAGGATATTCCCCTAATTACTACACCGCCTAAATCTACTATTCCTGCTCAGACTGCACCAGTTCCTATACCTATCGAGGGTGCAACGGTTCCTCTATTTGATATTCCAGATCCACCTTCAGCCCTAGTTTCTGGTCCCGGTGTTTCTGATGGGGACCTTAGGGGAGCCACACAGATGTTTGCTCAGATAGTGGCTTCTTAGGCCTAGAGATCGAATATTGCGTCTACTTCTTCAAGTTAGCTAAGGGAATCTGCTAGTTCTAGGGTGAACAAGTTTCTTTAGTTATATCCTCCAGAGTTCACGGGTATTAATCCTGAGGAGGATCCTCAAGACTTCATTGATGAGATGCACAAGACTCTCCGAGTTATGCGTGCTACTGAGAAGGAGGGAGTAGAGTTGGCCTCCTACCGCCTGAAAGGGGTGGCCTATTCTTGGTTTGAGATGTGGGAGGGGTCCCGTGAGGAGGGGAGCCCTCCGGCGAGGTGGAGTGAGTTCACCGATGCCTTTATGGATCATTTCTTGCCTGTCGAGACTAAGGCGGCCCGTGCCGCTGAGTTTGAGAGCCTGAAGCATGGTAGAATGAATGTGTGGGAGTACCATATGGAGTTCACGCGCCTATCCAAGTATGTTGTTCACATGTTGCCCACTATGGAGGCTAGAGTGCGGCGGTTTGTGTAGGGCTTTAGCCCCTTGGTTATTAATAAGGCCACTATAACTGTCTTGAACTCTGATATGAGCTATAGGAAGATGGTGGCGTTTTTTCAAGTTACAGAGAACTGTAAACTGAAAAATAGAATGAAGTGTGAGGGTAACAGCTAGGCCCGATCCGCGGGCAACTTTGGTGGTTCTTCCGGTGGTAGTGGTGGTAGGTCGGCATTTAAGGGAGGGTCATCAGGGCCATCTCAGTCATTTGCTCAGTCTTCGATGAGTGCATAGCCATCAGGGCCCAGTCAGCAGCAGTGGAGTCGCTTCAGGCCCAGTCAGGGCAACAAAGGACCCCATCAGTAGGGTCAGCCTGGAGGGAGATTCCAGCAGTAGTGGAGCCCCCCATAGCCTAAGTATGGGAGGATGAGCTTTGGGGTCTGCTTTATGGACCTACCTATATGCTACAAGTGCGGTATGTGGGGTCACATTCAGAGGGATTATCGCTCGTCCCGCCAGATCATGGGGCAGGGGTGCGGCATAGCCAACCAGTTCTGCAGCTACTACATCTGCAGAGCCTCTTCCAGCTCGAGGCACTCCAGTGCCCGCAGGGCCTGGTGCAGCTAGGGGTGGTACCCAGAACTCGGGAGGACCCAATAGATTTTATGCTATGCGGAGGTGTCGGGATTCAGAGGCTTCTCCAGATGTTGTCACACCTATATTGATTGTCCAATCCCATGATGTACGTGCTCTTATTGATCCCGGTTCCAATTTTTCATATGTCACTCCTTATGTTGATATGGAATTTGGGATAGAACCGAAATAGCTTCATGAGCCATTCTCTATATCTACTCCGGTTGGCGAGTCTATTATGGTCGTGCGGGTTTATAGGGATTGTGTTGTCACAGTGCATGGTCGGGACACCATGGCCGATCTCATTGAATTGGGGATGGTTGATTTTAATGTAATAATGGGGATGGACTGGCTTTATTCATGTTTTGCTAAGCTTGATTGTCGAAGCAGAACCGTTAGGTTTGAATTTCCAGTTGAGTCAGTGATTGAATAGACGGGGGATGATGTGGTGCCAAAGGGTGGATTTATTTCGTACCTTAAGGCCACGAAGATGATTAACAAGGGGTGTATCTACCATTTGGTCCGGGTTACAGATACCGATGATGAGGCACCTACACTTGAGTCCGTGCCTATTGTGAATGAATTTTCAGGAGTCTTTCCGGATGAGCTCCCTGGGATCCCACTTGATAGGGAGATTTATTTTGGGATTGATGTGATGCCAGGCACACATCCTATATCTATTCCACCCTACATAATGGCACCGGCAGAATTGAAGGAGCTAAAGGAACAATTCAAGGATTTGTTAGAGAATGGTTTTATCCGTCCGAGTATGTCGCCTTGGGGCACAACGGTCCTCTTTGTAAGGAAGAAATATGGGTCACTGATGATGTGTATTGACTATCGGTAGCTCAACAAGGTCCCAATCAAGAATAAGTACCCACTACCAAGGATAGATGACTTGCTTGATCACTTGCAGGGTGCTAAGTATTTCTCTAAGATTGATTTAAGATCCGGATATCACCAATTGAAGATCAGGGAGCAGGATATTCCGAAAATAACTTTTAGGACCCGGTATGGGCACTTTGAATTTATGGTAATGTCTTTTGGGCTAACAAATGCCCCGGCAGCTTTCATGGATCTTATGAATCGAGTCTTCAAGACTTTTCTTGACTCCTTTGTGATAGTGTTCATTGACGATATTCTTGTATATTTACAAATCCGAGAGGACCATGCCGATCATCTCAAGGCAGTTCTGCAGACTCTATATCAGCACAAATTGTATGCGAATTTTTTGAACTGTGAATTTTGGCTTGAGTTTGTCACATTCTTGGGTCATGTTGTCTCAAAAGAAGGGATTAAGGTTGACCCTTAGAAGATTGCAACGGTAAAGAGTTGACCTAGACCTAGAACTCCAACGGAGATTCGTAGTTTCTTGGGTTTAGCCTGGTATTACATGAAAATTATGGAGGGGTTCTCTACTCTTGCCTCTCTATTAACTAAATTAACGCAGAAGGCAGTTAAGTTCCAATGGTCAGATGCTTATGAAAGGAGCTTCCAAGAGTTGAAATTAAGATCGACTACGGCACCGATGTTGACTCTACCGGAGGGTACAAATGGTTTTGTGGTATATTGTGATGCTTCAAGGATCGGACTTGGGTGTTTATTAATACAACATGGCAAGGTAATAGCTTATGCTTCTAGGCAACTCAAGAATCATGAGAAGAACTATCCAACACATGACTTAGAGCTCGCAACCGTTGTTATTGCATTGAATATTTAGCGTCATTATTTGTATGGGTCTATGTGGATATATTCACGGACCATAAGATCCTTCAATATATGTTGTTAGGATTTGTTTTTGGGATTCTGTGCCAGGTGGATAGGCCCAATTACAAAGGAAACTCTACCGAAATATTTGAAAATTTGGGGAGTTAGTCAAAATTTGGAACTGCTGGTGTGTGAAGTAATAGTCAGGTCATATTAAATGCTAAACGTGGATTTAGACCCTCATTCGAGGACGAATAATCTTAAGCGGGAAAGGATCTAAGGCCCCGTGAAATATCATCTAGAACCCGAGGTTTTGTGGTACCGAGGTAAGCTAATGTGTTTGAGGATTGCTCAGTGCGTCGAAGATTTGAAGGAAAAAGTTTGCAGAACATGGCAGTTCTGCGGTCCACTATACGACCGCAGAACCAGTTTATGGGCTGCAGATTGGCTGTGAAATGAAGCAGAAAGATTTGCCAATTTTGAGGACCATTATGCGACCGTAGAACCGTTATACGGGCCGCAGATCCCGCATGAGAATTTTTGGAAGGAGGTTCTGCGGTCCATTATGTGACCGCAGAATTGGTCTGCGGACTGCATACCTGTCGCAGAGAGAAGCAGAAATGCCCAGTTCTGGAGGGCCATTATGTGGTCCATCTTGCGGACAACAGAAGTGTTATGCGATCACAGATCTGCATCGGGGCTTTATTTTTTTAATTTTATGACCCGACCCCCATTTTATTTATCTAGTCCGAGGGTTCATTTTTAAGGGATTACCTGACATTTTAGAGAGAGGAAAGAGCTATTATAGAGAGAGGAAAGGGAGGACTAAGTATTTCACTACTCTCCTTTGATCAAACCTTAGAATTCCATCAAAAGGAACTTGTTAGGGCTTCAAAAAGGTAAGAATTTCTTCCCTCAATTCTTCAATTTTGGGTTTGGGTTGACTATGGGTGATGAGGGTAGATTTATCACATGCATGAGCTAATAAAGACGGTAGGAAAGTTGTTAAACCATCTTGGGTAGTTTTGTTCTTGAGTTACTTTGAGGCAAGGTTGGGTCATCAGTATAGCAGCTCTTGCCATACGAATTCTTCTAATCATGCTTGTAATTCTCCCCTCTTTTATAGATTAAAATCGTTAGAAGTGTCAGGACATTATTGTTACACCAAGGAAAGCTCTTTCGAGGTATGAAGGCTAAACTCTTCTTCTAGTATCGAAATTCCGGAATCCTTGCAAAACTCCATCATGTGTAGTCGAACTTGAAACACTATTGAGATGGGATGTTCAAGCAAGCAAATCGATTCTCAAATTGCATAACACGTCTGAACCCTCATGTGTTAAAGATTTTCTATTGTGACTTAATTATGTTATACCCCTTTTGGGAAGAAACCATTGTATGAAATCTATGTGATCAAGCACTTATTTCTCATACGATGAGCCCTTATGAACTTACACTTGCTAAGGCCAAAGGTGTCAAACAGTTGATTGGAAGAAAACTCTTTTATACAAACTATTATCGTTTTGGGAATCTAAATTATGGTATTGCGATTACACCTCCACCCGCATACATTGGGGTGAGACGGGAGGGTCGCTTTGTGTAGAATTATGGTATTGTGATTACACCTCCACCCGCATATATTGGAGTGAGGCGGCAAGGTCGCTTTGTGTAGAGTTGTGGTATTGTGATTACACCTCCACTCGCATACATCGGGGTGAGGCGACAGTGCCGCTTTGTGTAGAGTTTATGGTATTGTGATTTCACGTCCACCCGCATACATTGGGGTGAGGCGGCATGGCCGCTTTGTGTAAAGGTGGTTACAGAGGATCCCCGACTTAAAATTTATAAATGTTATTGGAAGCTCTTAATAAATTTGCTTTGACTTTAACGACTATCTAAGACCTTTTATTATTACCATGATTTATTATATTCATATTTTATTTCCAAGTCCTTGAATAGGTGTTATGGTTTTCATACTTGTACTATTCGACATGCAATAACGTCCCTTTTTTCGGGGGCGCTGTTCCACAATGCGAGGCATTGATCAGTGACAGCGGTACCCTCTCTTTCTAGCTAACTCGGTGAGTTTCACTTCATTTCGGAGTCATGTAGTTTTTGTTCTGTGTGTATTATGTTTTGAGGTATAGCCGGAGCCTTGTTGCCAGCACTATCATTGTACTCTTTTGTATAGATTAGAAGCTCCGTAGACATAATGTGATTTGTGTATTGGTATTGGGAAAGTCAAGCTAGTAATGTCGTATGTGTATTACATGTTCCACTTCAAATTATGAAAATATTTGTATTTTGAGATCTAAAAAAAGATAGAGTAACTAATGGTAATGGAGTTGGGGTTGTTTATGAAATTCTCTCAGTATTTAATTAATAGAATATATCTCCTCTTTATTCACGAGTGAGTTTGGGTAGGAGAAAATCTAACAGGCTTGCTTGGCCGGGTTATCTCGGTTGAGCGTCGGTCGCGCTCCCCAAGATCGGGGCATGACACAATCGCACAGCTGGACTCCCCTAATTTTTTAGGCAAATTCTGCTATTGTATTCATGAATACAGTCGCATAACAACTAAATAGTAACTATATGAAGTAATTATATATATGGTAGTTATAGGAAGTTAATAGCCACTAAACAATAGTGGTTTCTGAAAATTCCTCTTTTTTTTCCTAGAATATAAACAATATTATCACTCCATAATTATATTAAAACAATTGTTGGGGAAAACATATGTCATAACTAACAATTTAATTATATTTGATGAAATATTTAATAAACTTATGGAAATGTTAATACACTTCTCAAATGATTTAGCCAAATACAATATGTTAATCTTCTAAATAGCAGCACAACCAGGATTTTTATTAAGGAGTATCAAAATACAAAAAAAAAAAAATATACAAAAGAGCTAACATAATTCAACATATAATATATATACATTATATTTTCCAGTGAAGGAGTGTCAATTGACACCCCTAATTGACACCCCTTGAACAAGGATAGCTCCGTCATAAACTTTTAAAAAAGTACTTTTAACAAAGAAGTACTCCCTAAATTAAAATTATTTTGACAACACACTAACTAGGAAGGAGAGAAATCCACATTCTAAAAGGTTTAAGCTTTATGCATTGGCGGTATAATTTTTTTTAAACTTTATTAGATCACTTAAATAACTTAATTAATAAGCAGTAATTGGTGAATGTGTAATAAATATTTAATAACCTACCTTTTGCACTTGTCAGTGTATATGAGTAAGCTCTATTCTAAATAGGAGGAAAATTTAATTTTTGGGTGAAGTTTAAAACAAAGGAACATGGACACATCATTCTAACCATAAATTGCGGGATTGACAGTTTGACACACACTTCCACTTTTCCTTACATGGTAAGACCGGTGGAGTGCGTCCCTCAATTTCACCTTTCACTTAATCGTCTCAAAAAATATACGGTAAAGAAATAAGAGGAAAATCTTTTTGAAAATGGCAATATATGATTACGTTGGCCAATACAGAACATGAAACTTAATAATCAAAGGTATTATTGAATCAAATCAAATCAAGGGGAAATGACCCTTCAACCGAAAACACTTCGTTCCCGCAAATTTCCTTTTCTTTAACCTCACTCTCCGCCTCATTATTATTTATTATTCTTAAATATAAAGCAAAACCCAGTTCAAGAAAGCTATATCAGATTGACATTCTTGCACATTTATTTCGAAAAAACAAAAATGGGTGTTTTTTCTGGTCATTGGCCTTCTGAATCTGAGGTAAAGTTTTCATTTTTATAGTTCATATTTTGATGTTTTTATTGCATTGCGAATTTTTGCTTAATGGGCTGTTGATTTGATTCTTATTCTTGATTGCAATTGCTGTTTCACAAATTTACTGTGGAGACAAACCGAGATAGTTCTAGCAATAGAATTGTGATATGCTAGTATACAGTTCTAGTCCGAAGAAAATATAAAAAACTTCTTGTACTTTTTATTTTAATTTTGTATAATATTGGGTTGAGATGAGTTTATATGGAGTAACATGGTCAGTGAGGAATAATATAGACGACCCTAACTTCTTCTTGTTGTTGTACCAAACTACCAATATACAATTCTAGTCTGAAGATTTGTGGTCTGTGGATTCAAAACACGTTAGTATCTGTTACAGAGCTGGGGTTATGTATGTGATAGTGCTGTATTAATGGAAGTGTGATGATTTTTCCTTAACTCCTTATGTCATGATTTTATGCCTATTCTATAGTGCCTATTGTTTAACTAAATTCAGTAATATGGTTTAAAACTACCTTTTTTCTGTGTGTGAGACAGTGGCGGAGCTAGGAATTCTTTAGAAAGCCACATCTAGTACTTTTAAACCTCTTTACCACTACACTAGAAGTTTTTTTCTAAAAAAAATTATTTTAAGGGGATTCAAAAATAATTTGCTTTTACCCTATTGCACAGTGTAATTTTCGAACGAGGGTCCTTACATGTGGATCCGCCACTGGTGTGAGAGTGCTGTATTTAAGAAAGGAAGAACCTGTCGTACACGATGTTACTAATACAATGCCATGTGTGGTTGGAGGAACGTAACTTAAAGGAAATAATATTCTTTTGAGCATATTCCACATAAGCTAAGTGCAAATATCCTTGTATTGCGTTGTATGCAAGTAGCTATAGTTAAGCTTGGTGTGTCTGTATTTGAGAGAGAGACTGAAAATTCGGAAAAAACTTTAGCTAAGTTGGTTTATCTTGTTTCATTGTAATCTCCCCGACCTCATGTACTAGTCACAGTTGTTAAACTCCTGGTTCTGTAACTGGTGCAGTTGGATAAATTAAGACAGAAAGTCGCCGAAATGTCTGGTAGAGATGTTCAAGAGGTCAGGGTGGTTGTATCACCTTACAGGATTTGTCCATTGGGCGCTCACATTGATCATCAGGCAAGTATATTAGTTATCACTTGTTATCCACATGTGCTCGCTTAATTGTCAATCGCTTAACCAGACATCCTTCTATTATGGTTCTTGACTGACAAGGTTTCTACTTGCTGTTCTTCAGATCTAATATATTCCATAACAGGATTCTATATCTTATGTAAATAAAACATTAGCGTATGAATCTTCATGATCTGCCTTAAATTCAATCAACCAACTATGCGTCATTTCTAAACTTGAGTCCGTCATATGAAACCTTGGTACCTAAGGATAATTATTTGCAGTTGTACCTTTACACAAAATCTATATTGTGTGATCTTCAATGTGATTCAGGGGGGAACTGTTTCAGCTATGACAATCAATAGGGGTATACTACTTGGTTTTGTTCCTTCTAATGACACCCAGGTATGATTTATTATGTATTATAGCCAAATTGTGTAGTGCTTTAACGATGTAAACATGTTATATTGTCTATATGTCGTGAACAATAAGTTAAATGTTCGTAGTTTTAGCTAAAATGGTTCTGTATGTATGACTCTACAGGGCTGGATAATGTGTCACGCCATGTCCTTATCGAAATCCCCTTAGTCTGCCGAGTTCTATGTTTTCATTGGGGTTATAAGTAGCTTATTGCTCATAAAAAAAGTTGTACAAACTTCAAGATGTGCTGTACTGAATACATATACTACAAGTCAATTGATAGGTGTTGCTATGAAATTGTCCTTTTAGCTGGAATGCTGCCACTGATACACAAATAAGTAGACATAGTTACAGAACAGAAGTTATTACTCACGTCCTAACTGATGCTCATTTCGGTGTCTTTTTCACCACTCAAATTCTGTTGACTGTCTTCTACTTTGCAAAACTGGAGTAGTTTAGCCAGTCAGCACTGGAAGCTGAGGCAGCTTTTTTACTTCTCTGTTCCACTATGTGGCCTTCTCTGCTTAAGAGCTTGAGTTCTATGGAATATTCACTAAACTCTTTTCAGCTAATCATTTTCTTTGTATTCTACTTCCTATTCATTTTTGACTATAACTTCAAATTTGTAGGTCACATTACAATCTGGGCAATTTAAAGGAGAGGTTCGGTTCAGGTAAATAATGCTTTTCTTAGGCATATTTTAAAAATATTATCTTTGTTCGGAGCCATATATATATATATATATATATATATATATATATATATATATATATATATATCAAAATATATATATATATATATATATATATATATATATATATATATATATATATATATATGTATGTCTTTTCTGCTGCTAGATTATGAGCCTATAACTAGTGTATAACTACTTTGATATCTACAATCTCATGTCGATTGACTTGCAGCATAAGTCTGCAAGTTGATAGCGATACAGCACAGTTTTTAGTTTCTACAATGTGGAAAATCCTATGATTGCTTTATGCATTTAACCTTTTGATGCTCTACTTTTACCTGCATTCATTAGTTTTAGCCCTCTCAAAAAGATAGGTTATGATAGTTTCATGTACTTTTTTTTTCCGTCATGATAGTTTCATGTATTCAATAGTATAAATCCTAACAAAAGCATTACATCTAATGCTTTGCAACTTTAAAATTCACAGAGTAGATGAAGTTCAGCTTCCTAAGCATATCTCCAAGAAAAATGGTTTAAATGAACAAATTGACTCATCCAAACCTCAGGAAGAATGCAAATGGGGTAACTATGCTAGAGGAGCAATATACGCCCTACAAAGCAAAGGAAATCATCTGAAAACGGTTAGTAAGATTTCTTTTCCTGCTGTTTTATAGACGTTTGTAATATCCTTGGTCCGCCAAACAAATTGATTTCATTTCTACTATAGAGGTTTACAAGAACTTTCTTTCACATTTAAGAGCAGAATGGTTGTTAGCTTGTTTATCTTTGCTGTTAAAGGACTGTAACCTGCTCTGAATATGAGTATTTTCCATTCATTACTTAAAGTGAGTCAAGTATATTCCATCGACTTGCTGATTCTCATTTTCTTAATTGCAACTGCCTGGTTCTAGATGTTGAGATCTAAAATTTTACATTCCGTCGGTTCCATTCTACAGTCCATAGGTGACTTCTAGCTTGTTAATATAGATTTAGCTCCTTCCATCTTTGCTTCTTATATCTCTTATGAACTCATGAGATGATTGTTTCCACAATTTTGATCCATCTACTCCTGTCCAGAAAGGAGTCCATTCATAATTTTTTGAAAACATATATTGCCACCACCATGCCTCTGCAAATTTTTTGATTACTGGTTACTGGGAAGATGATGCTTTTGGTTGTTCCCATTTGGTTTTCACAAAGATATTTCAAATTAGCTAAAGATCCTCAATAAGAAAATTATTAAGATCATCAACAGCGTGGAACAAGATGGGCTCCTCAATGAACTTGAGGAATTGGAGAGAGTTGGGGAGGAAAATTTCTCGTTTAAAGGTGAGAAGAAACTGTGTCAAATGGCTTGAAAGTGGAAATTAGAGAAAGATCCGGAACGATAGATGAGTTTTGGCTTTAGTTTATAAGACCCCAGGTTGTGAATGCTTATGATTAAGGAGATAAGGATCAACTTTAGATTGATTTCTGATTTTTCTTTAATAAAGCTATATGTCGGAAAAACCTTGCAAGGACGGTATAATTAGGTAGATTAGATTGTTATCCTGTGTAGGTGTGTTAAAATTGCTCACCAGGTCTAGTAGGCAAGAATTAGGCCCTTGGTTATTCCACTGTTGCTTTGTAAAGTTTTTCTATTTTATTTTTTATAAAATTGAGATTTGAACTTATGGAAATTTAGATGTTTCTTTTTCCAGATGGAATGGACTGGGAAAACCATTAGTTCTGCTTTTAAGTGGACGAAACAACCTCGCATCTCTCATCGAACAAATACATGAAACAATATATTGAAAATGCTCCAAACCCGATTACTTCCTTCTACAGTTCGTGTATTGTAATCATCTGAACCTACTCGCCTGTCTGGTTCTTAAAAAGGTTGTTCCTTGGAAGTTGATCATTTTAGATCCACTAGTCTTGTTGTAAGCTTCAAGATTTTGACTAGTTTCCCAGGTCAAGCTCAGTCATAGGGAGAATGAGAACTAGAACAACAACAACAACAGCGACGACCCAGTATCTTCCCACAAGTGGGGTCTGGGGAGGGTAAGATGTATGCAGCGTTACCCCTACCCTGGACGGGCAGAGAGGTTGTTTCCGATAGACCCTCAGCCAAAGAAAAGATGAAAGAAGCACTGATAACAAGTAATAACTGTACAAGATATTTAGAAAACTGAGACTAAGATAGCAAAATAATAGACGAAAGAAGTATTGATAACAAGTAATACAATACAAGATATGTAGTAATAGCCATCTAAGGATAAAATAATACCATACTAACACTAATACTATTGAAACAAGGAAGACAAAGGGAAACACTTGACTGCCTGCTAACCTTCTAGCTGTAGTATAAATTTGGATGAGTTGTGGACTCCAAATTGCATTCTCAAGTTGAAAATTCCCTGAGCTAGATTTGTTCTGTGGATACCAAGCTCAGAGTGCCAAGAAATGATGACGGGGCTGAACAAGATCTCTTTTAAAAGAATTGAGAATGCTTGATGGAGTAAATGGGTTTGCAAGCTTTTAATTAATTGGAAAAATGTTGCAGCATTTTCCACATCTTCACTTACCTGGTTTGGTTCCCATTTGCATTTGTGAATGTGCTTCCAGATTATCTTCAGACGTATTGAAAATCCTCGTTTCTTTCAGCTTTCCCAATGTACCCTAAATAAATTGCAAATGCTGCTCTAAATGATGATGTCATATGATATATTTTATGTGGTTGACTGCGTTCATCCTTTTCCTTGACTTAAAAGTGTGGTTTCTAAGTTCGATTCCGGAGTTCTACTCTCGGATACATTCTGTCAAAGGAACTTTTCATGTGTGCTAAAACAATTTTATTCTCGGTCACCTTGATCTGCATTCTTTTGCATTGTCCTTCAATTTGCGTCCTTAACCTTAGTGTGCACTATATATTTTCTTTTATACCAAGCTTATCGAAGACTTGTTTTTTGCAGGGTATCACTGGGCTTATCTGTGGTTCTGAAGGTCTTGACAGTTCAGGTCTCAGTTCTTCTGCAGCTGTAAGTTGTCTTTTCCTTCACCACCTCGGAATTTGAATTAATTAGACTATCAAGAAACATAGTTTTACTTTGCATTGTTTGCAAAGTTTTTGTGGTTTGGTGAAGTTATTTCTCCTGATCCATGAGGCCCTTCCAATGGACCTTTTTTTTTTTTTTTTTCCTGTTTGCATCGCTGAAGGAAAAGAGATCTCACTGTCAGTCTTCTCTTTTAAGAGATTTGATTTGCATCTTTGATTCCTTTCTTATAGTGATAATTAGTTCATTAGAAGTGTCTTAGATATCCGATTCAGTGTAACTTTCCTTTGTCTTCTGGATTGCAATTAACAACTCTCATGCTTAACAGGTTGGTATAGCATATCTATTGGCTTTTGAACATGCGAATGATCTTGTAGTTTGGCCGACAGAAAATATTGAATATGATAGGTATGCCACTTGTAGAATGGTCTTTTCTTTGTTGCTTGCTATTTTGTTTATAATGCCTTTGTACGAATCTCTTGTTGCATGCAGGCTGATTGAAAACGAATATTTAGGTCTGAAAAATGGCATATTGGATCAGTCGGCAATATTGTTATCAAGCTATGGCTGTTTGACCTGCATGAATTGCAAGGTAATGTGTTTATTCCCACAAAGTAAGGGGTCGTTTGGTTTGAATACGGCTTATGCCGGGATTAGTTATGCTGGGATTAGTTATCCTGGTATTGTTTTTATCCACTTTTTGGTATGTTGTATTAAAAATGACAATTGCATAATTTCTAAGAAGGTATAAGTGATCCCGGCACTAATTACCCCTCCCTCTACAAGGTATAAGTTATCCCGGTACTAATTTTAATCCCGGGATAACTTATACCAGGTTTGCTAACCAAACAAAGTATTAAGGTGGTATTAAATTTTTATACCAGCACTATACCTTCTTATACCTCATACCAAACGACCCCTAAATGTAACAGCCAACCCACTAGTGATATTGTCCGTTTTGGGGTAGGCCTGCCCGACTTTAAAATGCGTCACTAGGGTCAAAGACATGCTTTCTTATATACCTAGTATCTCTTTCGTGTTTTGTCGATGTCTGATTTGCTTGGGGTGTCACATACACCCCTCCCCTAGGGATTAAGCATCCTCGCTGAGGTTCGCCCCACCACCTTCTCAACGATGTGGGATTCGCCTAAACTCAGTTGATCGAGGTTTGCCCCACCATCGCCAAGGGTGCACGGGAGTGGCTCTAATGCCATCTGTAACGGCTAGCCCACTAGTAATATTGTTCACTTTGGGCCTAGGCTCGCACGGCTATAAAACACGTCACTAGGGTCAAATGCATACCTTCTTATATACCCAACATCTCTCCCAAATAAATCTTACTCCCTTCGTCCCAATTTATGTGATGGTGTTCGGATTTCGAGAGTCAAACGAGTTATTCTTTGACCGTAATTTTTTCATAAGCCTTTTAAATATTTTGAATTATTAATTATTGTGATTTATATAATATTTACGTAGTTTTCAAATATGTAAATTTTATTTCGAAAAACTTAAAAATTCTATGTCCAAATACACGTCAAAATTAAGAAGTTTAAAATCTCGAAAAGCGAAAAGTGTCACACAAAATAGGATAGAGGGAATATATGTTTATTGAGTTTTAAGCTAAAAGTTTCAAAAACCTCTTCATGCCCCTGAATTTTTATTTGTTTCCCCCCTGCAACCGGCTAAAAATGATACCTTTTCTCCTCCTTTAGCGTACAATATTCTTGAGAAATCTGAAAAGGGTCTAGATGTTACTTCCGGATAATAGAGATCAGAACATTAAGCAAGCATAACTCGTGCAAGAAAGGAAGGAGGAAGGTAGCCCGGTACACTAAGCTCCCGCTATGCGCGGGTCCGGGGAAGGGTCGGACCATAAAGGTCTATTATACACAATCTTACCCTGCATTTCTGCAAGAGGCTGTTTTCATGGCTCGAACCCGTGACCTCCTGGTTACATGGCAGCAACTTTACAAGTTACGCCAAAAGGAAGGAGGAAAATTAAGAAATAGTATAAGTAGAAATAATTTGTTATCCAAAGCTGGGAAGTCAAGGTTGTTGATGATGAATTGCTTTGCCTCGTCGTTCATGTCATTTTTCTCTAACCTTCCTCTTATTATGATTTCAGTTTTACATTATGGCAACTTTTGTTGTTTTCTTCTGATACAGATTTCACATTCTGTAGAAAACTCTGACAATTATAGACCGCATGTGCAGACCATAAAACACAAACTGATACGCCCTCCAGAGGTGCAAAACAATCATGAAAGAGAGTTAGGTAATGCATACAAGATATTGCTGGCCTTTTCAGGTCTGAAACAAGCATTGACAACAAATCCTGGATATAATCGGCGAGTTGCAGAGTGTCAAGAGGCTGCAAAATTATTGTTGCAGTAAGATTATTTCCTGTTTGAAGCTTGTATCCACTTATGGTCACGGAATGCATGCCTGTTTATTGATGGAATATACTAGGATAGATGAAACAAAAAATCCTAGTTGTAAGTGACTCTCCGTTAAGAAGAATATGCTAGATTTAAATCCTAATGGAAATTTATCAAACGATGATCACTATTTCAATGATTGAATATCAAGCCTTCTTCTGGACTTCCCTCAAAGCTTGAAGCATTCCTAAGACTAACAAACCCTTCTTATTGAATAAGCATGATGAAGTTGCGATGAGATCTAATTGATTTTCTACCAAAGCTTTCGCTTCTGTTAGGCTATTTTCCTTTTTCTTCTTCTGACTCGTAACGCTGAACTTCTAGAGCTTCAGGGAATGAAGAAGTGGAACCTGTTCTATCAAACGGTAGAATACTGAGCCTGCTTTTGTCGTTGAATTAGTGATGCCATTTTAATGATGATGTTATTGATCACGAGTCTATTGTTTATGCAGTTGAACCAGAAGTTTTTGAAGCCCACAAGGTAAAATCCACAAGTAAATGTTGGATGTTTAATTACGCCTTCTTAACCATCATTTTGCTGAAGGGGAGCCTTAGAGCAAAGGTAAAGTTGTCTCCGTGTGACCTATAGGTCACAGGTTCGAGCCGTGGAAGCAGCCACTAATGCTTGCATTAGGTTAGGCTGTCTGTATCACACCCCTTGGGTGCGGTCCTTCCCCGGACACCGGGTTGCCCTTTTTAACCATCATTTTGCAATGTCATTTGTGACATCTTTTAGTGAAAATCTTTTTACTTATTCTGTGGATCAATTGTATTTCGTATCATGTTTTTGGAAATATTTCTCAGAACAAATTAGAACCCGACCTAGCTAAAAGAGCAGAGCACTATTTCTCTGAAAATGAGAGAGTCCTGAAAGGTATTATTCTTTACAGAACTTTACTCCTTTTATTTTTAATACTTTTTAGGACAGTCCATTCATATCTAAACATCATGTGCGGTTTTTTAGGACTTGAGGCTTGGGCTTCCGGAAACCTTAAAGAATTTGGAGAGCTTATTACAGCATCTGGTCTAAGTTCTATTCAAAACTACGAATGTGGTAAGTGTTGATTTTCATACTTGATATCTGAATTTCATTTTAAATTCATCATCAATTATTTCCTGTTTACATTTACATCTACAAAACCTATAAAAGTAGTAGCCGATAAATAGCTTTCTTGATAATTTATATCGAGGGACAATAATAACCGATTTTCTTGCACTTTTCTCTCTTTTATGTTCTTCATATGGAAAATTCTATTACGTTGGGGGATCAGGGAAGGGGAAGGGTAATGGTGAGAATTGAACTCACACTTATTGTGTCAAAGACTCCCACAGGTACAACTAGACTGTAAACCTTGGTAATCTTGCACTTCACTTTAATCATTTCAGGTTGTGAACCACTTATACAGCTATATGAGATTCTTCTGAAGTCTCCTGGTGTACTTGGGGCGCGGTTTAGTGGTGCAGGATTCCGAGGCTGCTGTCTTGCATTTGTAGATGCAGACCGAGCAGAAGAAGCAGCAACGTTTGTCAAGAACGAGTACTGTAAGCTCCAGCCCGAGTTGGTAAGTCATATCAACCAAGGGCCGGCTGTATTGATATGTGATGCAGGCGACTGTGCACGCGTGATCTGAAACACTGTCAGTTAGCTAAACTCGTAAACGCACTCAGGTTCATACTTGTAGCTCCACGATTTCCCATTTTTTCATCCATTCTTTTCAAATGATTTGTGTTCTTGTACCCATACTATTTCAGTTTCCACATCGACTTGGTGTATATTATTTTTGATGTTGGAGAAAGATTGTGTCAATAATTTGTATTGGTCTCCATTGCCTAATTTGTGTACGAAGTCTTATTGGAATTTTGAGGATCCTACTTCTTTTGATTATAATGATAGATTGAAAGTTTATGAAGTTTGATTCTTGTATATTTCTTGTTTGTTGAAGTTGCATTAACAGAAAGGGAGGAGTAAAATGCACAACCGCTAATAAATTTTTAAATGTTATACACACCCCTAGACTTTAATTATAAGAGTATTTGTTTAAATTATGTTTCACCCACTTTAAACATCTCACTTAATTAAAAGTACACTTAATTGGAACAGAAAGTATATATCATGTGGTGTAAACACCTAATATATGATTATCCAGTGTGTTTTACCAAAACAATAACAGGTGTAGAAGTGGAGTGAACGTGTCACAACCGTATTCATTTTTTTAAAGATAATGTTATACTTTTTTTAAAAGTAAGTCCGATTTGATTAATAAATTAATTGTTTATACTTTCTATTTTTATGAAAATAGTTTTAAAGAAACGTTTTGTTTGTTTATTATCCTAAAAACCCTTTGTTAGAATGTTTTCGTTAGTGATATGGGTTAGAATATCTAACTAATTTTCTGCGCTACAATTATGATCCGATCAAACTGTGCAAAATTTATAAATAATTCAATTTTAAACTGATAATTATACATGAAAATCATAAACAAAAATCACAATTCAAAATCTTTTAATTTTCAAGTTTCTATGAAAAATCCAAATTATTAATTTTACTTGTACTTTATTTAAACAAAGAAAACTATTCCAAGTATAACTTGCATTACATCAATAGTATGTTAGAAACGTAAAATTATAATATAAACATAGTTGTAGGCATGCAAAATTTATTGAATTTAAAATTCAATAAAATAACTTGGACTATATTTTAAATTAAAAGTATATTAATCAAATAAATATTATGGGCTAATATAATTGAATTAATTATATAAGTCCAATACATATGGGTTAAATAAATATGTCTTAATCCATTGGACAAGCCCATTTAATTGGGCTAAAGTGATGAGACCACTTCATTAAGCCCAAGATGTCATCTTCCTAGAGGCCTAATTTGGTGCCATGTGTCAAATGATGTGGCACGCCAAGTCAAACAGAAGAGCTAATGGGATCATGCCACGTGTCAAAATGACAAGGTATGCCAAGTCAAATTAAAAGACCAATGAAACTGCGCCACATCCCCCTATAGTTTTTGTTACCGAGATATCTTTTTTTTTCATTGTTCCCAGGTATTTTTTGATATGTTCTGGCCAATCAAATGAGGCCTTGTCACTCTTCAATCTGATTGGTCGAAAAGAGTTTGATCTCATCACAACTCGTCCCTCCCACAACTATAAATAGGGGTCTTCATAACTCAGAAAAAGGACCAAAAGTTATAACAAGAAGCAAAAGAGAGCTCGTGGATCAAACACCGCAAAGTTCTCTACAAGTTTCAAGCTCCAAGCAATCAAGTTCAAGTTCAAGCTCAAGAGCGAAGAACAAATCAAGATTCAAGGAGTACGAGCTCAAATCAAAGTTCGTGCTAGTTGAATTCAAGATCATCGTTCGAGGAAACAACTACATATTCAAGATCAAGCTCAAAGGCCCTTGAATTTATTTTATTATTGGAAAGAAGAATCAGAGAATTCATAGAGATTGACACTCATATTATTTGAAATCAAATACTACGATTGTTGCAATATTTTCAGTCTTGATTTTATTTTCTCGACGCAAATTTATTGTCTACAAATTCTGGCACGCCCAGTGGGACAATCTTTACCTCTCATCTCAACTTTTCAATCACCAAAGTTCAAGAAACATCGAAATGGCTCTAAAGAAAATTAACTCCAGATCAACTTCCAGTGAGGCTATTGCAAAGCTGGAAAATCAGATGAACCGAATGACAACACAACAAATGCAACATGTACAACATATGTCTATTTGTTGCGAAATATGTGGTGACAGTCATATGAGTGAAATGTGCCCCACGAATCCTGAATCTATATACTATGTGGGGCAACAAAACAGAGGTCCTATGAATCAACATGTACAATATGGGAACACTTACAATCCAAATTGGAGGAATCATCCTAACTTCTTATGGGGAAGAAATCAACAGAATCAGAATCGGTATAGGCCTCAAGGAAATTTTAATCAGCCTCAGAAGCCACCCTAACAAATAGAAGAGAGTACGAATGACTTGTTGAAAAAGTTGTTGCTAGACAATCAACAGCTCAGGACCGATTTCAGAAATCTTGAGAGGCAAATGGGGCAGTTAGCAGCAAATCAAAATACTAGACCTACAGGCTCTCTTCCTAGTGATACAGAGAAGAACCCTCAAGTTAATGCAGTTACACTTAGAAACGGGAGGGAACTAGAGGAAGTGCCAAAGAAGATAAATGACAAACCTATACCCGAGGGGGAGCTGACCCCTAAGGCAATACACGAGTCAAAGAAAAATGATGCAAGTTCAGATCCAGTGGAGGCTGTAAGGCCACCACCACCTTTCCCCCAGAGATTTCAGAAAAAGAATGATGATCAAAGGTTCAACAAATTTCTCTCTATGCTGAGTCAGGTTCAATTAAATATTCCATTGGTGGATGTACTTCGTGAAATTCCAAAGTATGCTAAGTACATAAAATATATAGTGGCTCACAAGAGGAAATTGACTGAGTTCAAGACAGTTGCACTTACTGAGGAGTGCACTTCAAGGGTCCAAAACAAGCTTCCCCAAAAGCTTAAGGATCCTGGCAGCTTCACTATCCCAGTCCGAATCGGTAATAGTGATGTGGGTCGTGCTCTTTGTGATTTGGGAGAAAGCATAAATCTAATGCCCTTGTCCTTGTTTAAGCAATTGGGTTTGGGAGCTCCAAGACCGACCACTGTGATGTTGCAATTAGCTGATAGGTCCATAGCCTACCCGGAAGGAGTGATTGAAGATGTGCTGCTGCAAATTGGGAAATTTATCTTCCCAGCTGACTTCATTATTCTAGATTTTGAGGCTGATGAACAAGTTTCAATCATTTTGGGATGACCTCTCTTGGCTACTAGTGATGCAATAATTAAAGTGAGAGAGGGAAAAATGATTATGAGGTTGGACAACGAGGAAGCAGTCTTTAATGTCTACAAAGCAATCCAACTTCCCCACCACTATGAGGAGCTCTCTATGATATCTGTTGTGGAGGCGGACGAGAAACTTCTTGACACAAGTGTATATCTAGACAACTCTCTAGAAAAAAGCACTCATAGTGTTCGATAGCTTGACGATTGATGATGAGGTTGAGGAGATGATGCATATCCTAGATACATCATGTGCTTACATACAAAGAATACACCCGTTTGAGCCCCTGAATAAGCCAAGCGGGCATCCTCCAAAGCCGTCAATTGAAGAAGCTCCAAAACTGGAGCTTAAACCCCTACCCCCTCACCTTCAATATGCTTATTTGGGTAGTTCTGACATTTTACCTGTTATTGTTTCTTCTCACTTGTCTAAATTGCAGGAAGAAAAGCTATTGACAGTGCTACGTGAGCACAAGCGAGCAATTGGGTGGACAATGTCTGACATTAAAGGTATTAGTCCAACTTTCTGCATGCACAAAATCCTCATGGAGGTCGGACACAAGCCAAGTGGAGAGCATCAACGCCGACTAAATCCAATCATGAAAGAAGTGGTAAGAAAAGAAGTGATTAAGTGGCTTGATGCAGGTATTGTATTTCCAATCTCTGATAGTAAATGGGTAAGCCCCGTTCAATGTGTGCCGAAGAAAGGGGGGATAACCGTAGTAGNAGAAAAGAAGTGATTAAGTGGCTTGATGCAGGTATTATATTTCCAATCTCTGATAGCAAATGGGTAAGCCCCGTTCAATGTGTGCCAAAGAAAGGGGGATGACTATAGTAGTTAATGAAAATAATGATTTAATTCTTGCAAGAATTGCCACTGGATGGAGAATTTTCATAGATTATAGAAAATTGAACAATGCCACCCGGAAAAACCACTTTCCCCTTCCCTTTATTGACCAAATGCTTGATAGGTTAGCTGGCCAGGAATACTATTGTTTCCTGGACGGTTATTCGGGGTATAATCAAATTGCTATAGCCCCAAAGGACCAAGAGAAAACTACATTTACGTGTCCTTATGGCACGTATACGTTCAAGAGAATGCCCTTTGGTCTTTGTAATGCACCTGCGACTTTTCAAAGGTGTATGATGGCTATTTTTACTGACATGGTTGAAAGACTTGTAGAAGTGTTCATGGATGATTTTTCTGTGTTTGGATGTTCTTTTGATAGTTGTTTGTTGAACCTTGATAAAGTGCTTGCTAGGTGTGAAGAGACGAACTTGGTGCTAAACTGGGAAAAGTGCCATTTCATGGTACGTGAAGGTATAGTTTTGGGGCACAAGGTGTCAAAAGATGGTCTACATGTGGATAAAGCAAAGGTGGAGGCGATTGAAAAATTTCCCCCACCGACATCCGTCAAAGGCATTCGCAGTTTCTTGGGCCATGCGGGTTTTTATCGTCGATTCATTAAAGATTTCTCGAAAATTTCTTCTCCGATATGCAGGCTCCTAGAGAAAGATGTCACCTTCAAGTTTGATAATGCATGTCTGAAAGCATTTGAGGAGCTGAAGGGAAGATTGGTGACTGCACCAATTATCATTGGCCCCGATTGGGCACAACCATTTGAGTTGATGTGCGATGCAAGTGACATNTATTGGTGACCGCACCAATTATCATTAGCCTAGATTGGGCACAACCATTTGAGTTGATGTGCGATGCAAGTGACAGCAATCGGAGCGGTTTTGGGGCAAATGAGGGATAAAATCTTTCACTATGAATCCAACTCAGATGAATTATACAGTTACTGAAAAGGAGTTGCTTGCAGTGGTGTGGGCGTTTGACAAGTTCAGATCCTATCTAGTGGGAACCAAAGTCATCGTCTACACAGATCATTCAGCTATCAGATACTTATTTGAAAAGAAAGACGCCAAGCCGAGGCTGATTCGTTGGGTCCTCCTCTTGCAAGAATTTGACTTAGAGATCCGAGATCGAAAAGGGACAGAAAATCAAGTGGCCGATCATTTGTCCAGATTAGAGAGCCGGAACCATGTAGCTGAAGGAGGGTCAATTAAAGAAACATTTCCGGATGAGCAAATATTGGCAATCACCTCAGGTGAAGCCCCATGGTATGCAGATTATGTGAATTTTATCGCAAGTGGGGTAACGCCACTAGAATGGACAGCTGACAATAGAAGAAGATTCCTACATGATGTAAGGTTCTACGTGTGGGATGAGCCATTCCTATATAGGCAGTGTGCAGATCAGTTGGTGAGAAGGTGTGTTCCTGAGGAAGAGATGAAGGCTATACTACATGACTGCCATGCGTCACCATATGGAGGTCATCACGGCGGGGATAGAACCGCCCAAAAAGTGCTACAATCAGGTTTTTATTGGCCAAAATTGTTTAAGGATGCACATGCCTTCGTTAAAAATTGTGATAGATGCCAAAGAACTGGAACTATCACGAGGAAGCACGAGATGCCCTTGCAAAATATTCTGGCGGTAGAACTTTTTGATGTTTGGGGGATTGATTTTATGGGACCATTCCCATATTCTAACGGGCACAGATACATCTTGGTGGCGGTCGACTATGTTTCTAAGTGGGTGGAGGCCATTGCTCTTCCTACTAATGACGCAAAGGTAGTGGTAAGCTTTGTAAAGAAGCACATCTTCACACGTTTTGGGACTCCAAGAGTGTTGATAAGCGACGGGGGAACTCACTTTTGTAACAAATTGCTGAATAATATTCTTGAAAAATATGGAGTTAAGCACAAGGTTTCCACTGCCTATCATCCCCAAACGAGTGGTCAAGTAGAAGTTTCCAACAGAGAGATAAAGCAGATTTTGGAAAAAACAGTAAGTGGAAATAGAAAGGACTAGGCCGAGAAGCTGGATGACGCATTATGGGCATATCGCACTGCATACAAGACCCCCATAGGTACTTCTCTGTACAGGTTAGTTTATGGGAAGGCGTGCCATTTGCCCGTCGAGCTTGAACACAAAGCATATTGGGCGATTAAAAAGCTAAATATGGAGATGGACTTGGCCGGTGAGAAGAGATTGCTACAACTCAACGAGCTTGATGAGTTTCGATTGCATGCGTATGAAAATGCCAAATTGTATAAAGAAAAGACCAAAAGGTGGCATGATAAGCACATCCAACATCGTGAGTTTGAGCCAGGTCAAGAAGTTCTCTTGTTTAATTCAAGGCTAAAGCTTTTTCCAGGAAAGCTTAAATCTCGATGGTCGGGTCCGTTTGAAGTGGTTAGTGTGAAACCTCATGGTGCGGTTGAATTGCGTGATACGGGTTCCAATGCGACATTCTTGGTAAATGGACAGAGAGTAAAACACTATTGGGTTGGTGACATTGCACGTCACAAGACCTCGATGGATTTAGTGGAGGCATGAAGAACATGTTGCGTCGTGCCGCGACGTTAAATCAGGCGCTTCTTGGGAGGCCACCCAAGTTAGTTAGTTCATTGTTTTGTAGGAATTAGATCTTGTATGTATATATAAAAAACAAAAGGGGGTCCAGATATGGGAAAACGAGGCGGATGCGTCGCATCCCCCTCAACATGAAAAAATTGATGGACTAATTGCACAAGGCAGTGAAGTCTGCCCATCGCGTCCACAGCAGCGTCCAAAAATAATTCAGAGAAGTCACTTAGGATGCGTCGCGTCCAAATACGCATCCCAGGTAAGTATTACTTAAAACACTTAAACCACCTAAATCCTCTCCCTCACAATTTTCCCTTCAACCCGTCTTCCTCGTTCTTTCTTTTAATTTAATTGGCAGTCTTGAAACATCCGCAGTCTTGCGATGCATCCAAACGCGACAGGTACGTATCGTCTTCCTCGTTCTTTCTTTTTCTTCTCTCCTAATTCTCTTCTCTTCCCTCTCTCAATGGTAGCAACAAGTTAGGTTTTGCCAACTTCATGAAAAAAAAGGGGTCCAGATATGGGAAAACGAGGCGGATGCATCGCATCCCCCTCAGCATGAAAAAATTGATGGACTAATTGCACAAGGCAGTGAAGTCTGCCCATCGCGTCCACACCAGCATCCAAAAATAATTCAGAGAAGTCACTTAGGACGCGTCGCGTCCAAATACGCATCCCAGGTAAGTATTACTTAAAACACTTAAACCACCTAAATCCCCTCCCTCACAATTTTCCCTTCAACCCGTCTTCCTCGTTCTTTCTTTTAATTTAATTGGCAGTCTTGAAACATCCACAGTCTTGCGATGCATCCAAACGCGACAGGTACGTATCGTCTTCCTCGTTCTTTCTTTTTCTTCTCTCCTAATTATCCTCTCTTCCCTCTCTCAATGGTAGCAACAAGTTAGGTTTTGCCAACTTCAAATATCACACATGTGATTAAGAGAGGAACTGAAAAAGTTTGAGGTTTAGGGCTGTCGTTCTTGTTAGTTGTAATGGTTGCGAGATGATAAACTATAATTCCTTTCATCTCGTTAATTTTGGGAGGGTAGTCGAATTACACAACTGATAGAATGAACTAGGCACAACTGTTGCATATCACATGTTCGACGAATTGCCCGTGAGGTAAATTTAGGCGCCTGTGAAGTTTGAGTAACCGAGCAACATTAGTATATGCTAGTGAATAAGTGTGAGGTCGTTTGTGTTGATTGTGTACAGCAATGTTTTGAGCCTATGATATATTGCCTAAATAAATTGAACATCCGGCACATGCTAGACATCGTGAATTATAAAGTGTTACTCGATTTAAATTGTGTGAGCGCTATGCGTAATGATATGTCGTGAGAATAAGTGTGGGGTCGAGTGAGGTGCTATGTGCAATTGAACATGGTTAGTGAGCATCGCTCGGATAAACCTCATGTTGGGCATAATGATATCTATATAGCGCAATGCTTATTTGTAAAATTTTGAAGAGAGTTATCACATCCCTGCTGAAAGCCATGAGCTATAGTTTCATGAAGTATTGAATGGCATGACTCTGCGAATAATTGGATGTACAAGCTATTACAACTGCTTTATAGCTGAACTTCACTGTTTTATACGCTAATTGTTGATTTCTTTGCATTGCAGGTACTTAGGTTCATAAATGGAAGCAACGAGTAAACCGTCCAAGCAACAAGACAAAGATAATAACAAGCAACCGCCCAAAAAGCCTACCGGAAAGGCAGCAGGTGCCCCAAATCCACAGAAAAAAAGGAAGCGGACTGAGAAGGAGAAGGAACTGCAGACTAGGCAGTTGATTGATGAATCTGAGCAAGAAAAGGAAGAACCATTAGTAAGGAGGACATTGAAAAAGGGTATTACAACAACATCATTAAATCCGCCAAGCAAAGGGATAGAGATAAGAGAACCTGTGACATACCAGAGAAAAGCCTCCAAGCAGAGTGAACCGAATGATAAAGGAAAGCAGAAGATTACTGCAGAATCTGAGTCCGAGTCAGATTCGGATAATGAGCTTCTACATGGCGACATGAGTGAAGAAGATGAGCGTGAGCCAATAGACTGAGCTGCTTGGGAGAAGAGCTTTGTTAATGAAAAGGCATTTCGAGCTTATAATAAGATACTGGGTTCAAAGAAGTACATTCCAGAAAAGCCTATCAACATCGGAGCACTTAAGAAAAAGTACCCAGAGTTTCGAAAATCAATTCGAGCGGTGCAACAATGGGGCCCTATTTTGAAGGGCCATGGCAAGGCCAACCTCACTATCGTCAGAGAGCTTTACGCCAATTGGCGTCACTCCAGGGGCAGCATTGTGAGAGTATAAGGGGTAGATATTAATGTGTTAGCTGAAGCTCTGAATAATTTCTTAGGGGTGCCACACACACTAACAGATAGGTTTGACTCCACATGCAAAACACCAGATTATGCACACATTAAGTCTTTCCTATGCCCTACCAGGAAGGATGCAAATTGGAAGCATGGGAGTATGGAGTACCATTCTATAGCCAAGGAATTCATGAGTGCGTTAGCACGTGTGGCTCTAAATTTCATATGCAACCGCCTGATGTCATGCCAACACAAAACTGATGTCCCTCGACACCGAGCACTAGTATTGTATGCTTTATTGGAGGGGATACCGCTCAACTTGGGAGCCATCATGCATGACCAAATGCAACGTACCAGGATGAACTACAAGTGGAGGTTGTTATTTTCAAATACCCTATCAGCTTTCTTGACAGAGATGAGAGTACTATGGGACAAGGAGAATGACGATGTTGAGCCTAAAGCTCCAGGACCATATGATGTTACTCAGGTACTAGAGCCGAACAAGGTAAGGTCTTCTAAGCTCACCATTCAATAGTTGTTTGAGCAAATGCAAGCGGACATGCAAGAGAACAAAGCTGAGTTGATAGCGACTCGTGTAGAGTTGAGTGCCACCAGAGACGAGTTGAGTCAGACTCGTGCAGATCTAAGCCGAGTCCAGACTGAGCAGGCCACGATGATGAGGGAGATATCATTACTCCTCAGAGCTCTAGTTCAACGTGCAGATATAGACATCTCATAGCTGATTGCATCATCCACTGCCGGACCATCCAATCCTGTTCCTCCTATAGTCTCTGAGGCTCCACACATCAGGCCTACTGAGGTCGCTGTACCACCTGCTACAGAATCAGCTCCAGTTGGTGATGATAGGACAATGACAGCTCTCCATATGCGTGAGGATTATATTGCAAGGCCGGAGGGGGTCTTGATGAATGCCATGGATGCAGATGCTCTTCCACAGACTGCGGATGAGCCTTCCACCTTGACTTGAGGGAGTTTCTTCTCACCCTACTTTACCTTATTTGTGTGCATTGAGGACAACACACAGTTCTAAGTGTGGGGTGGGGGTTATTCATATTTTTTGTGTGGATGAATGTACTTAACTGTTACAATTTGACTGTTGGGGGCTATAATATTCACTGGATTAATGGCATGTAATAGTAGTAAATTCATCTATATGGAGTAACTCTCAGTTGATTCTTGAAATTAGTGTTAGTATTAGGAGATTGACAGAAAACTAAAGAAAAGCACAAAAATAGAGTAGTAGCCTTGAGTAATTAGTAAAAATTTTGTGTAGGTAGTAATAATCCCCTGTGGTTTTTCTTTGTGCATCAGTTCTTTTCCATGGGATGTATTTTGAACCGGGTAGTAAATATTTTCTTTTAGAATAGATTAGAGTTAGAAAATAAATGGAGGAAGAAATATGAGATTCCTAGGGGGCTCTTGACTTGTTTGATAGTAGCATATTCAGGTTTTGGCATGTGTAGTGCCTTTCCTATGTTTTAAAATTGATCATGAAGCCTTTATAAATTGGATAGCATGTTTTGTGACACCTATGTCTCGTTTACATGACTTATGTTCACTTTGTACTTAATGCTTAATATCGCATTACTCCGTGAATACTTACATTGTTTGAGAGTCGGAATGTGATCGTCCTTAGTGAGTCATGTACCATGTGGGGTGAGGTTTTTGTGTTGTTCATGTATTGTACTTTTGTCTAGAACTTGCCCGGTATGTGAGTTGAAGCGAAATTTGAGGTGATGCTCGGTTTGAAAAATGATTTTAGGCTTTCTTTGATCTTTTTGAGCTTATTGTTTATCATAAATAAAATTTATCCCTAGTTAACCAATTTGAGCCTATTAACTTTTATTTGGTACCCACATTACAAGCCTATACCTTTTTTTATTCTTAATTGACATTGTTTTGATCCTTTTACCTCTTGAAGCACTTTAGTTGTTAGATGAGCGCTAAAAGAAGTAAGAAGGAACTAAGTGTGGGGTGGCTTTTGAGTGGAACCATGAAAGGAAGAAAGGTGCACTTGTTTTGTAAAATAATACACCACTAGCGAAAATTGAAAAAATAGTAGAAAAAAAAGAAAAAAAGAAAAAAGAAAAATATAGATGAATAAATTGTTGTCTTATTCTTGCTAGTGGGTATGAATTAAAGTTGTGCTTAAATAAAGAGGAAATATTATTGGGGATGATATTATTTTTGAAATTAAAATGGTGTTGAAGAATGTACGCTTAAGTTATTTGGTGATGTGTTAAAGTGCTTAGGAGGTTGAGTCACTATTCCTAAAATATATCCTACCCGTCCCTTAGCCCACATTACAACCATGAAAAAGTCCTAATTGATTTTAGATCGAGCGAGCTTACATTAGTAGAGATTTACATTAAGGGCAAGCCTATGGTACCAACTGCATGCATGCGACTTCTTTTGTGAGAGTGAGCGATTTTCTTTGTGAGCATGAGATTCGAATGTGTGGATTGATTTCACTCTCTCTGCTTTTGTTGTGAGGGCACATGGTTTCACGAGGGATAGGTAACGTTATTAGACTTCTCTATGATGTTGGTTGTTCAAGCCATGAGTGCATTGTGACATNATAGAGTTTTACATTAAGGGCAAGCCTATGGTACCAATTGCATGCATGTGATTTCTTTGTGAGAGTGAGCGATTTTCTTTGATATATGTGAGTCATTAAAATATATTTGATCATGAGATTCGAATGTGTGGATTGAACTCGCTCTCTTGTT
>AWOL01S0014584.1:117057-134344 GCA_000715115.1 Nicotiana otophora
AACATATTGGGAAGGGGAAAAAAGCCACGACAAAGCTGGGGAACCACAGAATTCATCTTGAGTTCTTATTTTTCCTTCTTTTATTGATTCTTATGCACTCTGGTGAATTATTTGATGATTGCATGAACATGAGTGGCTAAGAACCCTATTATTCTAGGGTCATGGGCGATACATGAATGTTGATGTTTGAAGTTTAATTTGACAAAGTTGATTTTATCATATTGGGTTGCTTATTTAATTCCGTTTTTAATTAATTTGTTGAGTAGCTAACAGTGAATTACTATCTACGAATCTAGAGTTGAACTCGAAAGTGGGAATTCTAGATTGCATATAGAATTAAATAAATCAAGTTCTTGAACCCGGACATCGGGGAACGGATTCGTAATTAGGATAGAAATATACCTAATTTCCTTTCTCGGTTGCAATACAGGAATTGTAAATGCGTTCTTGTTAATCTTAATTTCATAGACATATAGGCATTAAGTTAGCTTGAATAGGCGAGTAAGAACTTGACAGAGTTTTATGAGTAATATCAACCCTGTCAATCAACAATCCAGATAAATCAATTAGTTATTTTAAATTAAGAATGCAACATGATTGTTAGATAACCCCGTGACCCTGGAATATTATATCCTATTGATTGTTATTCAAAACTATTTAAGTGTTGTGGTTGATTCCTAGTATTTCATTACTTGATAGTCTTTAGGTAGTAATTCAGAAAATTATCTATTTTGTGAGAAATCTTTTGAATCAATAAGGCATTTGAGTTAGAATCAGTCGAAAGTTAATCATAGGTCTTCGTGGGAACGATACTCTACTCATTACTCTATTACTTGACTACCACGTATACTTGCGTGAGTGTGCGTTTGGTCCCAATAGTAATGAAATGTCTTGACGATCACTAATGTTTATATTCAAGGGTTTATTTATAATAAGGTTTTGTGAAGTAGGTTGAGTTTCCTTGTACTAGGCTCCTTATTTAATAACCTTTAAAAAATCGTAACAACAATCAAGTGACCATGTCAGAATATCTGGAGGAGTTAGAATATAGTAATATGTTTTTGCGAAATCATGAGGAATTTCTTATCTTAATGGAAGAAGATGCTATACCATTTGAACATTGTTTATAATAGTAGCATCATATACTCTTCCTATACTGATGCATAAGTGAATTGGTTGAAATCTTGACCATATTCAAAAAATGAAAATGGAATGCACACATTCACACAATCCATGCATGCAAAGTTAACTATTTAGAATCATCAATATGCGAAGACTATATCCCGTTTCTTTCTTTCCTGAGCCAATAAGTAATTGTTTTAAATATTCTTTAGATTATTGTAATAATTAATTAATATGTTTCATTTTATATGATAGATATAAAACAATCGCAATCACTATAAGCCAAGATCTAGTATAATTAGCTTGTTGGAGTCTCTGAGGCCCGCATAATGAATCGAAGCTGAAGGTAGATTATAGTAGCTTGCTTTACTGGTCTGGCTATATATATATATACATATATATATATATATATATATATACACACGAAGGACTGAACAATAGCATGTGCATAGTAGATTGTTCATCGTATGAAATAACGTATATCATATCGTTCTTAACCGCATAAGTTCTAATAGTATTATTCGAGTTACATGCAAAAGAAAAAATTAAAATAGTTTGACTAATGAAAATAACATAATACGAATTCCAACATATATTGAAAAGTAGGAAGAATCTCAAACCCAAACTGAAATTATGATAACAATTGATATATCAATCTCTCCCAAAGAAGGACAAGTAAGAACCAAAGGATATAAAGTTTTAAACAAAAAAGAATTAACCTTCATGAATCCAACTTGAAAATAATTCTGAAGTTCAACCAAAGAATAAGGTTTGCAATTTCACAAAGGTAGGTCAAATCCCTTGATAAGAGCTTCCGATAATATTTTGAGTTTTAGTGCATGTCCTGGTCTCTAATAGAGATCCGAGAATTTTAGTAGTTTTCGCGTTTGTAAATTCACAATATGGAAAATATAGAAAATGAAGAAAAATAACCAACAACAACAATCTAGTATAATTCCATTAGTGGGGTCTAGGGAGGGTAGTGTGTACGCAGACCTTACCCCTACCCTGAGGTAGAGAGGCTGTTTCCGATAGACCATCGGCTCCCTCCCTCCAAGAACTCCCCACCTTGATCTTGGGGTGACTCGAACTCACAACTTCTTGGTTGGAAGTAGAGGGTGCTTACCACTAGAGCAACTCACTCTTGTCCAGGCCTAGTCTCCAAATTAATGGTATGTATCCAGGTCGATGGTCTAGAACTGACATAGCTTTCAAGTTGTTGTTTATGCTCCTAGGATAATGACCTGAGCTTCAGGTCAATGGTCTGATGTCATGACCCATAATTTCAACTTTGGGGTTATGGTGGCACCTAACATCCACTAACTAGGCAAGTCGACGTGAAACAAAAAATTAATCGATTTCCAACAGTTGAAAACCAAATATTAACAATGATAATTATATAAGTCTGAAGTAGAGAAAAATAATACCGAATAACAAAATCTAAACATATCCCAGAACCCGGAGTCACGAATACATGAGCATCTAGAGTGCTACAAACAAGGTCTACACAAAATACAATTGTTTTGAAACTCAATAAAACAATAAAGAAATAAGGGAAGGGGGCTTCAGAGTTGCGGACGTCGTGCAGCTATACCTCAAGTATCCGACTGCGATTGAATCTGAGTAGAAAGCTACTGAGCGCCGCTAGGATAAATATCAGTATCTACATAAGAAGTGCAGAAGTATAGTATGAGTACAACCGACTCAATGTACTCTGTAAGAGTCGAGCATAACCTTGGCGAGGTAGTGACGAGGCTATGACAAGACACCTACGTAAATAAACATGTACAAGTGTATATAAAGCAGAAATAATAACAGAGAATGATGATGTACTAACTGGGAGGGAACATGCAAAAAGGGGAATATATAACAAATACGTCATGTATGAAACCACGAAATAACCAAGTAAATCACCAAAACCGTGGAAATCAATCAAATCATTGATTTGAAAATGGAACGGCATCACCCTTCGTGCTTTTACTCTCGTCCTCACCATGCAATAATATGAATATAATGGCACGACATCACCCTTCGTGCTTTTACTCTCGTCCTCGCCATGTAATAATAATATGAATGAAATTGCACGGCATCACCCTTCGTACTTTACTCTCTTTCTTGCCATGTAGTAATGATAATCTAAATGAAGTGGCATGGTATCACCCTTCGTACTTTTAGTTTCTTCCTCACCATGTAATAATGGTAATATGAATTCAAATAATAAATAATGAGGAGAATAAATTTAACTTCAAATATGGTACCATGATATCAAACTTCAACTTCCAAAAATATTCAACAACTTTGAAATAAGCAATAATTACGAAACGAATAATCAAACCTAAGCATGAATATCATAATTAACAAAATAATAAAATACAAAGAAATAAGCTCCACCCGCATGCTTTAACCCAATGACAACGCATAAGTACTCGTCACCACATATATACGTTGTCCCCACATATAACACATGTAGCAAATAGACCAACTAGTCCTAATCCGTCAAGTCAAAGTTAATCATGACACTTACCTCACTCCGCAACCAAAACAATATTCAACTGTCACTTTTCCTCCAGAATTAGCCTCCAAATCAATCAAATCTAACCAAATATAATTCAAATAATTCAAAATAAGCTTTAGAAACTACCCGCGAATGAAAAAGATTAAATCTTTAATATTTATAAAAAAATTCAACAAAATTCAACCCCGGGTCCGCTTGTCAAAACCCGAGATTCGGACTAAAACCCGATTACTCATTCACCCCCGGTTATGTGATTAGTTTCGAAATACAACCTCAATTTGAGGTCTTGTAACGACCCAGTCAGTTATTTTGAGAGTTGTAGCCCCATTTCTCCATTTACTACTCATTTTATGCTTAATAATTGTTATATGACTTACCGGGGTAGTTGGTTTGGTACCGAGAATGTTTCAGAATGAGTTGAGGCACTTAGTCTCAAGGTTTGAAAGGTTAAGTTCAAAAGGGTAACCTGATGTAAATTCTATGTAAATGGCACCAGAATAGAGTTTTGATGGTTCTGATAGCTTCGTTGGGTGATTTTGGACTTAGGAGTATGTACGAATAGTGATTTGGAGGTCCGTAGTTGAATTGTGGTTGAAATGACGAAAGTTGGAAAATTAGTATGTTTGAAAGTTTAGAAGTTTGACCGAGAGTTGAATATGTGGTTACCGGGCTCGGATTATGGTTCAGGGAGTTGGAGTAGGTCTGTTGTGTCATTTATGACTTGTGTACAAAATTTGAGGTCAATCAGACGTGATTTGATAGGTTTCGGCATCGATAGTAGAAGTTGAAATTCCTTTATTTTCATTAGGCTTGAATTGGGATGCGATTCATATTTTTGAAGTTGTTTGAAATGATTTGAGGGCTCGACTAAGTTCGTATCATGTTTTAGTGCTTGTTTGTTTGGTTGAGGTCTCGGGTGCCTCGGGTGGAGTTCGGATGGTTATCAGATTGAAAATGGGACTTAGAGCATTGCTGAAGGTGGGAGTCTTCTAGTGTGATCGCACCTGCGAGGGGATTGGCCGCATGTGCGAAGAGGGAATTGCAGAAGCAGCTTGGAGAGGAGTGTGTGGTGGTTGCAGGTGCGAGGGAATTTCAGCACCTGCGAGGTCGCAGATGCGGAGTAAGAAGCGCAGTAGCGGGCTCAGAGAAGAAGATGTGGAGCACAGATGCAGAGGGAGTTCTGCAGATGCGGACTTGCACCTGCACATGTGAGATCGCAGAAGCGAAGGCCGAGATCCCAGGCTTGGTCGCTGAAGAGGAGAAATGTCCACACCTGAGGGACCGCAGATACGGTTAAGTGGATTGCATGTGCGAAAGCAGTGGCACTGTTATATACAAGGGTTTCATGATTCTTCTCATTTTTGGACTTTGCAAACTCGAATTGGGGCGATGTTTGAGAGGGATTTCGAAGGATTTCTTGAGGTAACTCACTTGTGATAATTTTTATTCAATAATTTTGGTTCCTCATTGAATTTTCCACCTCGTTTGTGTATTTTTGAGGTGTAATTTTGGGAGTTGAGGCTAGGTGTTTGGAGAGTTTAATTTGGGGATTTGAGTGACGATTTAGTGTTGGATTTTGGTAATTTTGGTATGGTTGGACTCGTGGTTGAATGAGATTCTGGATTTTGTGACTTTTATTGGATTCCAATATGTGGACCTGGGGGTCAGCTTTGAGTTGACTTTTTGACTTTTGATTAAAACTTTAGTATTTTCTTATGGAATTGATTCCTATAGATTGAGTTGATCGTATCAAATTGTTTGTGGCTAGATTCTAGGAATTTAGAGGTCGTTTCGTGAGGCAAAGGATTGTTGGAGTAGAGTTTTGTACAGTTTGAGGTATGTAACACTTCTAAACTTGGGTCTGAGGGTATGAAACCCCAAATTACGTGTTATGTGATTGGTGTTGAGGTGACGCACATGCTAGGTGACGAGCAAGTGGGATTGCACTGTAAGAATTGTGACTTGGTCGATTACATGAAACTATATAGTTGAATAATCTTGTTGGTACCAGTATTTTCACCATGTGTTAGAGCAGTTGAGCTGCCAGTCATGTTAGAAATCCTGCCTAGGCTGCGTGTTGGTACTGTTGGGACCCACAGAGATCGTGTTACTTGTTGAACTATTTGCTTAACTTGCCATTTTATACTCAGTCGCAAATATTATTTGCATATGATATCTAAGTCTCTGTTGTTCTTTATTGATACATAATATCATCATTGTTTGGGCTGATTATCATGATTTTGGTGAGCCCGATAAATTGGAGTGATTAATGACTGAGTGAGTCTGAGGGTCTATTGTGAGTGATCTTCATGGGATCGGATTGCACGCCGCAACAAGATTATTTGATTCATGCCAGGATTTGGCTTATTATAGCGATTGGGCTGGATCGGCCCCTCTAGAGTCGTCACATCCACAGTGAGTGCAATTTCTAGCGATTTATTTACATTTGGGATGGATCTGCCGTGGTTTGTATTTGCATTTGAGTTGGATCTGCCCTAGTTTTTATTTGCATTTAGGCTGGATCAGCCCTGGGCTAGATCTGCCCTGTTCTATGTTGAATTTTATTGCACTTGTAGATTATGAATTTCTGAGATGTCACTCTCATATGTTTCTGTAACTTTCTGTACTGTTAATGGTGTAAGTGGACTGTAATACTTGAACCCGTCACTACTTTCAATCCAAAGGTTAGATTTGTTATTTATTGAGTTGGTTGTACTCATGCTATACCATGTAACTCATTTGCAGATCCAGGTATTTTCGGTCACGGCGGTTGCTCATTCACAGAGTTTAGACATTCAGAGCTCATCGAGGTAGCTGCTTTGGGCATCTGCAATCCTTGACTCTCCCCCTATCCTTCAGTTTATTTATTTGGTTCTATGTTCTAGAAAGTGTACTAGACTATGTCATTATATAGATGCATGTACTCAGTGACACCCCGATTTTGGGAAAACTTATGTGTTACGTTATGATATCTTATTATGTTTTATGAATTTTTTATTTATTTAAACTGTTTTAGTCTATTTCAAAGTTAAAAGTGTTGGAAATGTCTGAGTAGTCGGCGTGCCTAGTACCATGATAAGCGCCATCACGACATGTCCAAATCTCAATTTCTCAAAATACCCAATTTCTACTTAAATCCCTAATTTCTACCATGAAAAAATCCCTACTTAAAATCTACTAACCTATGAACTGTGAAGTATGGATGAAAAACATCTTCAAAATCGCCTCTAAGCCGATCTTGAAAATGGTGAAAAATGACTTAATTCTCGACTATGGGACCTTTTAATCACTGGGCGTCAGGCCTTCTTCGCATTCGCAAAGGGCATGACACATTCGCGAAGAACAACTACCCTAGTGGCCTTCGTGTTCGCGATGTCCTGTCCCCCTTGGCCTTCGCCTTCGCAAGCCCGGGCTCGCGTTCAACGTAGAGCAACAAACCAACTCCCCCAGGTCCATCCCTAACACTACGCATTCGTGAAAGAAGTGTCGCATTCGTGAAGGGTTACCCCCCCTACTTCGCATTCGCGGTGAGTAATTTCCTCACGAGCCCTGATTCCCCTTCACGATCGCGAAGCACGTTGAACCAGACACCAGAAACTTAGCTGAAGCTGCAATCTCTAAGTCCAAAAATGACCTGTGGCCTATCCGAAAGTCACCTTAGGCCCTCGGGCTCCAAACCAAACATGCATACAAGTGTAATAACATCATACGAACTCTCTCACGCGATCAAAACACCAAAATAACACCCAGAACTATGAATCGGGTATCAAAATGCATGAAATTTTCAAAGAAACTCAAGAACTTCCAAATTCACAACCGAGCATCAGAGTCCTACCAAATCAACTCCGTTCTGCACCAAATTTTGTAGACAAGTCTTAAATAGTAAATAAATTTATACCAATTTTCGGAACCGAAATCTGAACTCGGTAGCTATAAAGTCAACCTACGGTCAAACTTCGGAATTCTTTAAACATTCAAATTACTAGTTTTCAATAAATCACGTCAAAATAAGTTAGGGACTTCCGAATTTAATAACAGGATTACACCTAGTCCACAATTATGATACAGACCTACCGGGAGTATCAAAATACAGATCCATGTCCGTTTATATAAAATGTTGACCGTAGTCAACTCAAATTATTTTTAAGGCTAAAATTCATATTTTCTTCAATTTTTTACATAAAAGATTTTCGGAATAAGACAAGAACTGTGCACGCAAATTGAGAAATGCTAAACGGAGCTAATCAAGATCTCAAAATACGAAAATAAAGGCTAGAAATCAAAATGACCTATCGGGTCATCATATTCTCCACCTCTAAAACAAACGTTCGTCCTCGAACAAACATAGGAATGTACCTGGACCGGTGAAAAGGTGTGGGTATCTACTCTGCATGTCGGACTCGGACTCCCACATAGCTGTCTCGATTGGCTGAACTCTCTACTACACGTTAATAGAAGGATAACTCTTAAACCTCACCTTCGGGACCTGCCATGCTAGAATGGCACTGGCTCCTCCTCATAAGTCAAATCCTTGTCTAATTGGACTGAGCTGAAATCTAATACATGGGACGGATCACCGTGATACTTTCGGAGCATAGATACATGGAACACCGGTGAACTGCTAATAAGCTAGGTGGAAATTCAAGCATTTAGGCCACCTCAGCAACTCTCTCAAGAATCTCAAAGGGTCTGATATACCTAGAGCTCTACTTGACCTTCTTTATAAACCTCATCACACCCTTCATGGGTGAAACCCAGAGCAAAACCCTCTCTCCAACCATGAATGAAACATCACAAACTCTACGATTGACATAACTCTTCTGCCTACACTGAGTTGTGCAAAGTCGTAATCCTAAATTATCTTGACCTTTTCCAAGGCATGAACCAAATCGGTACCCAACAACCGAGCCTCTCCCGGCTCAAACCAACTAATTGGAGAATGACACTACCTACTATATAAGGCCTCATAAGGATCCATCTGAATACTTGATTGGTCGTTGTTGTTGTAGGAAAACTCCGCAAGCATCAAGAACTGAATGGTGCGCTCAGACTGTCCGTCCGTTTTGTGATGTAATCAACTCAACCCGTGTGCCTAACTCACGATGTATGGCACTCCAAAAATGCGATGTGAACTGCGCACCCCAATCAGAAATAATGGACACTGCCACACCATGAAGACAAACGATCTCGCGAATATAGATCTCAGCCAGCCGCTACTTAGAATAGGTAACTGCCACTAGAATGAAATGTGCCGACTTGGTCAACATGTCAACAATGACCCATACTGCGTCAAATTTCTTCAAAGTCTGTGGGAGCCCAACAATGAAATCCATGGTAATACGCTCCCACTTCCACTCGGGAATCTCAAGTATCTGAAGCAAATCGCCAGGCCTCTGATGCTCATACTTTACCTACTGGCAATTCAAACACCGAGCAACATATGCAACTATATCTTTCTTCATTCTTTTCTACCAATAATGTTGCCTCAAATACTGATACATCTTGGTGGTACCAGAATGAATGTAATACCGCAAACTATGGGCCTCCTTAAGAATCAACTCACGAAGCCTATCCATATTGGGCACACTAATTCGACCTTGCATCCGATACACCCCCATCATCTCCAATAGTAAACTGCTTGGTATCACCGTGCCGCACCATGTCCTTAAGGACAAGCAAATGGGGGTCGTCATACTGACGCTCTCTGATGCGCTCATACAAAGAATACCGAGATACTGTGCAAGCTAGAATACGACTAGGCTTCGAAGCATCCAACCTCAAAAACTAATTGGCCAAGTCCTGAACATCTGATGCTAGCGTTCTCTTACCAACTTAAATATATATAAGGCTACCATACTTACAGCCTTTCTACTCAAGGCGTCGTCCACCACGTTGGCCTTCCTAGGATGATACAAAATGATAATTTCATAGTCTTTCAACATCTCCAACCGCCTCCGCTGCCTCAAGTTGAGATCCTTTTACTTGAACAAATACTGTAGACTCTGATGATCAGTGAATACCTCACATGACATGCTGTAGAGGTAATGCCTCAAAATCTTCAGTGCATGAACAATGGCTGCCAACTATAAGTTATGAACAAGGTAATTCTTCTCATGAACCTTCAATTATTGCGATGCGTATGCAATCACCCTTCCATCCTGCATCAATACTGAATCGAGCTCAATACGCAATGCGTCAAAATACACCGTGTAGGATCCTGAACCTGTGGGAAACACCAATATTGGGGATGTAGTCAAAGCCGTCATTACTTTTGAATGCTCAACTCATACTTGTCGGACCACCTGAATGGGGCACCCTTCTAAGTCAATCTAGTCAATAGGGCTGCTATAGATGAAAACCCCTCCACGAACCGGCGATAATAACCCGCCAAACCCAGAAAACTCCAAATCTCTATAGCTGAAGTAGGTCTAGGACAGTTCTGAAATGCCTCAATCTTCTTAGGATCCAGTTGAATGCCCTCGTCCAATACAACATGCCCTAAAAAGGCAACTGAATCTAACCAAAACTAACACTTTGAAAACTTGGCATATAACTTACTATCTCTCAGAGACTGAGTCTGAAGTACAAATCAAAGATTCTGCTTATTCTCCTCTCAACTGGTGGAGTAGATCAATATATCATCAATGAATACGATCACAAAAGAATCTAAATAGGGCTTAAATACTCGGTTCATCAAATCCATAAGTGTTGCTGGGGAATTTATCAACCCAAATAGCCTCAGTAGGAACTCATAATGCTCATACCGAGTCCAAAAAGTTGTCTTAGGGACATCCGATGTCCTAATATTCATCAGATCTCAAATCAATCTTCGAATACACTTTGGCACCCTGAAACTGATCCAATAAGTCATCAATCCTCGACAACGGATACTTGTTCTTGATAGTGACTTTATTCAACTGTCGATAGTCTATACACATCCTCATCGAACCATCCTTCTTCTTCACGATCAACATGGGTGCACCTTAGGGCGAGACACTAGGTCTAATGAATTCCTTATCAAGTAAATCCTGCAACTGCTCATTCAGTTCCTTCAACTCGTGCGGGGCCATACGATATGTTGGAATAGAAATGGGCAGAGTGCCCAGAGCTAAGTCAATACATTAGTCAATATCTCTATCGGGTGGCATCCCCGACAAATCTTCAGGAAACACCTCTAGAAACTCACACACAATTGGTATTAAATTAATGGAGGGAACCTGCGCACTAGAATAGTGAATATAATCCAAATAAGCTAGACATGTCTTCTCAACTATACATTGAGCCTTCACATAAGAAATAACCCTGTTGGTAAAATGGTCAGGAGTCCCTCTCCACTTTAATCGAGGCAACCCTAGAATGGCTAAGGTCACCGTCTCGGCGTGACAATACAATATTTCATGATAAGGTGGACACATACACTAGTCTACTATATCAAGAAATATGAAGTCTACACTAGTCTCAAGACTCCCAATAGTAATCACACACGAGCGATAAACACGATCTACAACAATAGAATCTCCCACAGAGGTGGACACATACATAGGAGCACTCAAAGAATCATGAGGCACAACCAGATATAAGGCAAAATAAGATGACACATATGAATAAGTAGAGACCAGATCAATTAGAACTAAAGTATCTCTACGACAAACTGAACAATACCTATGATAATGATGTCAGATGACTCGGCCTCAGGTCTAGTTCGGAATGCATAAAATATAGGGTTGGGCCCCACCACTCTGACCTCTGTATCTCGGATGGCCTCTAGTTGGCTCGCCTCTACCTCTAACGGCCCGACCTTCACCTATGGCAGCCTGACCCCCGCCTCTATCTGGATGAGCGGGCGGTGAAGAAACCAGTACCGGAACTATGGCACGAGAACTCTTATGTGGCATGCCGCCCGGTGACCTAGGGAAAAATCTATAAAGGTGCCTCAGATCTCTACAAGTATAACAAGCCATTGGCTATTGCGACTGCTGGCCCTGGAATTGGCCCTGTTGGCATGGATAGCCACTTTGATAACTCTGGATCAGAGGTGTACTAATAGGAGTTGATGGTGCACTGTAGGCTAGCTACTCAAGATGAGATACATAATGACCACGACTACATGAAGCACCATGGGATGCCTGAAGCGCTGACTGAAATGACCTAGGAGGATGGCCTCTACCAAAAGTACCTCTGCCTTCAGATGAGGCACCACTAAAACCACCAAAATGACGAAGCCTCTTATCAGACACCGTCCCCCTCTCCTAACCACGAACAATCTCGATCCGCCTACGACCCTATAGAAAGAAATTACATCTCTGGTCTCCTTGGCCATCTGTAGCCTGATGCTGAAAGTGAGTCCAGAATGAATTTCCTCACTCTTTTCCTCTCAAGAGGGAGTAAAATAACTACATGGCGAGCTAGGTCCACAAATCGGGTCTCATACGGAGTAACAGTCATGCTACTCTATTGAAGTCGCTCGAATTGCCTACGATACTCCTCTCTCAGAGTGAAAGGAATGAAATTCGCTAGGAATAGTTGTGAAAACTGATCCCATGTAAGTGAAGGTGAACCAGCTGATCTGGTCAAATCTCTTCACAATATCTTTGTAGAATCGGTCATCTGGAATACTGCAAAGTCGACCCCATTGGTCTCAATAATACCCATGTTGCGTAACACCTCGTGGCAACGGTCCAAGTAATCTAGTGGGTCCTCATAGTGTGCACCACTAAAGTGAATATGGAAGAGCTTTGTGAACTTGTCCAATCTCATTAATTCCTCAGTAGACATCGCAGGCCTCTCCCTGATCTGTACAACAACAACCGGCTGAACTACCCCAACTGGCTGGATCGGTGGAGTCTGATATAAGGGAGCCATCTACTCCGGAGTGTGAGTAGGGGGAGTCTGTGCTCCTCCCCCAGCCTGAGAGACGGCTGGTGCCATCGAAAATGTACCAATCTGGGCACCACTTTCCATAAAGACCACCAAGCGGACTAGAGCCTCTTGAAGCACTAAAGTGGCTATGAATCCCTCCGGGACCTAAGGTGGTCCAATTGATAAGGTCTGAGCTGGGATCTCCTCCTCATGATCAATCTGAGGCTTCATTATGGGTGCTACTGCTCGAGCTCTAGGCTGAGATCTACCTCGGCCTTGACCTCTACCCCTTGTAGTGGCTGAAACAGGGGGATCCAGCTCCTGTCCGGTTGTAGGTGTTGTGCGTGTTCTCACCATCTGCGAGAGAACAATAATGGAATGATTCAAACATCAATGATAGAATAAAATTGCACGATATGGAAGAAAGAAGTGAATTGTTTCCTAAAACTCCATAGCCTCTAGAAGATAAGTACAGACGTCTCCGTACCGATCCTCCAGACTCTATTAAGCTTGCTCATGACTCGTGACACCTAAGCAACCTAGTGCTCTGATACCAACTTGTAAATGAAATGGCACGACATCACCCTTCATGCTTTTACTCTCTTTCTCACCATGTAATAATGGTAATATGAATTCGAATAATAAACAATACAGAGAATAAATTTAACTTCAAATATGATGCCATGATATCAAACTTCAACCTCTAAAAATATTCAACAACTTTGAAATAAGAAATAATTACGAACAAATAATCAAAGAAGTAATAATCTAACCTGAGCATGGATATCATAATTAACAAAATAATAAAATACAAAGAAACAAGTTCTACCTGCATGCTTTACCCAATGACAACGCATAAGTACTCGTTACCTCATATATATATGTTGTCCCTACACATAAAACATGTAGCAAATAGATAAAATAGTCATAATCCCTCAAGTTAAGGTTAACCACGATATTTATCTCACTTCGCAACCAAATCAATGCTCAACCGCGAGTTTTCCTCTAGAATTAGCCTCCAAACTAATCAAATCTAACCAAATATAGGTCAAATAATTCAAAAGAAAAAGCTTTAGAAACTACCCACGAGTGAAAAAGATTCAATCTTTAATGTTTTTGAAAATAAACAACAAAATTCAACCTGGGCCCGCTTGGTCAAAACCCAAGATTCGGACCAAAACTCGATTACCCATTCACCCCGAGCCTGGTTATGTGATTAGTTTCGAAATTTGAACTCAATTTAAGGACTAAATCTCAATTCCTCAAAATCCCTAATTTTTACTTAAATCCCTAATTTTTACAATGAAAAAGCATAGATTAAAGGTTAAAACCAATGAGTATTTATGAAAATGTAAGAAAACAAGTTAAAATCTACTAACCTATGAAGTTGGGATGAAAAACCTCTTCAAAATTGCCTCTAAGCCGAGCTCAAACTTGAAAATGGTCAAAAATGACTTAATTCCCGACTTTGAGACCTTTTAATTGCTAGGTGTCGGGCCTTCTTCGCGTTTGCGAAGAGCCTGACGCGTTCACAATAACAGAGGCCTTAGTGGCCTTCGCGTTCGCGATGGCCTGTCCCTCCTGGCCTTCGCGTTCTCGAGCCTTGGCTCGCATTCGCGTAGAGCAACAAACCAACTCCCCCAAGTCCCTCCCTAACAATACGCTTTCGCGGAAGGAGTGTCACGTTCGCGAAGAGTAAAACCCTACTACATCGTGTTCGCGATGGGTAATTTCCTCCCCGGCCTAGATTCCCCTTCGCGATCGCGAAGCACGTTGCACCAGACACCAGAAACTTAGCTGAAGCTGCAATCTCTAAGTCCAAAAATGATTCGTAGCCTATCCGAAACTCACGCAAGCCCCCCAAGATCCAAACCAAACATGCACACAAGTGTAATAACATCATACAAACGCGGACGCGCAATCAAAATCCCAAAACCTAGAACTGCGAATCGGACATCAAAATGTTCAAAGAAACTCAAGAACTTCCAAATTCACAACCGAGCGCCCGAATCCTAACAAATAAACTTCTTTTGCACCAAATTTTACAGACAAGCATTAAATAGTAAAACGAACATATACCATGTTCTAGAATCGAAATCCGAACGTGGTAGCTATAAAGTTAACCTACGGTCAAACTTCGAAATTTTTTAAACCTTCAAATTACTACTTTTCAACAAATCACATCAAAACAAGTTAGGGACTTTCGAATTCAATTCCGGGCATACCTCAAGTCCAAAATTACGATGCGGACCTACCGGGACCGTCAAAATACTGATCCGGGTCCGTTTACACAAAATATTGACTGTAGTTAACTCAAATCATTTTTAAGGCTAAAATTCATATTTTCTTCAGTTTTTCACATAAAAGTTTTTCGGAATTAGACATAGACTGCACACGCCAATCAAAAAATACTAAATAGAGCTAATCAAGGTCTCGGAATATGAAAATAAATGTTACAACGCAAAATGACATATTGGTCATCACATCTAACCTTAACCTCTAAGACTACTTTTTCAACAATGTTCTCCACAACTTGTTTGTAGCAATTCGCAGCAGGTACTCTTAATTTTCATGAATCGTTTAGTGGCTCTCTAAATTACACATTGTAACCGATTCTTGAAAATAACGCAACTCCTTAATATGAAATTCCTTGAACACTTTTGGTCTTGGCACTTGGCACTTAAACATCTTAAAATCGTCCATAATAGGCTTTGTACTATCCAGGGATCATATCACTTAAGGTTATGCTCTGTATTGAATCCTTGTCTGCAGGGGTAAAGCATGGCAGGAGAGACGGATTTAGGATTTGAAGGTTGAGAGTGGTCTTTTGGATTCAACCAAAATCTACTTTATATATAGGGTGTCCACTATTAATATCACTATTTTCTAGACATATACAAGTATACATAAAACTTTTACTAAACTTTACAAGGTGACCCCTTTCGATATAGCATATGTCCACCTCTGATTGACGTATCACGTTGAGTGTGGAGAATTATTTAGAAACTCAATGTAACTTAACACGGAGTTTAATTCCAGATATTAATGTTTTAAGAGAATGGTAAAAACTTATATAAAAATGAAATAACTCAGATGAAGCAATATCTGCTGAGTGAATTCAGCGCACATCTTATTAAATTAGACTTGTGAATCATTTGGTGCTGTGTGAATTTTAACTATAGGTATCAACTTAGAAGCTACAGTAGGACCATCTCTAACACTCTTAACAGGAGACACGTGGAATGTGCACTACTGCACTGTCTGCACTTAATATATTACTAGTAACTTGTTTCCCTTGACAAGTTCAGCCAAAAGTTAAATACAAGTGGAATGTTGCACTTAATTTTCATGCAAGCTTAACGTAGCAGTATTACTGGAAAAGCAGATGAATGGATGGCCATTCATGTGTGGATGTTTTATCTATTTATTCATTAATATATTTTGAAGTACATCTTTTCAGTACCAAGTGGAATTTCCAATAGAAAACATTATCCACGACGTTTGAATAATTGGTTGAGGAAAAAGAAAACATTGATAAAAGGTTGTTAGATTAAAGGGCACAGTAGTATTACTTATGCTGTTAGTTTAGTGACAATGGAGAAATGACTAATAAGGGTTGTGACGTAGGGGTAAATATATTTTTATCATTAATCGGAGGTCTCAGGTTCGAACCCTAGAGATGAAGTTACCTTTGTTAAGTAGCGCTTTATCTCCAAGGTAGAATTTTTCGATACAAATTCAAATTTTATCGTCCCAATGCGAGTATCAAATATGGGACGGGAAACAAAGAAAAAGACAGTGGTGACATTGTGGTCCAGATACAAGGGCTTGCTTATCAAATGGTCAAAGTGATTGTGAGTTTTTATACTAATCTCCACTGTTAATGTTATATGGCTTATGACCTCATTGACAGTCACCTGTGAAAATTAGCTAAATCAAGGGAAAGGCATCTACAGACACTACTTAAAAATAATTTCATAGATTTTACTTTCTTTTCAAGGACAATCATGAGGGTAATTTTATATTTAGGCCATTTCTACCTTCTAGTTGGAAATTATTTACATTTCCAAGAATTGTCACACATTCAACAGACCAATATTTTGGTATATTCTCTTTTATTTTTTTAAGTCGTTAATTATATGTTTAGAATATTAAGTCGTTAATTATATGTCTCTTTTATTCAACAGACAAGGTGGGTTGCTCTGATGGTAAGCACCCTTCACTTCCAACTAAGAGGTTGTGAGTTCGAGTCACCCCAAGAGCAAGGTGGGGAGTTCTTGGAGGGAAGGATGCCGATGGTCATTTGGAAATAGCCTCTCTACCCCAGGGTAGGGGTAAGGTCTGCGTACACACTACCCTCCCCAGACCCCACTAGTGGGATTATACTGGGTTGTTGTTGTAATATTAAGAATACATATTCGCATGTATACGAGTTTACTCCAGAATTTATCAGCTAATCCTAAATAAGTAACACAGAGGTTGATGTACACTAGTTTTTGCTCATACCATGTGTATGTATTAAGAAATTCACTAAATATCTATTAAAATTTGATTGTAAATTCCTGCCATAACTCATAAACTTCAAATCTTGAATCCACCTCTAATAACACATGTACCAATAAAAATATACAGAGGAAGTCAAATAAGCTAGTAGATTTAATGCCGCAATTGCGCTAGTTATCACCACCCTTTTTAGCACTTTAATTAATTCAACTAAGTAAAGTGGTAGGCCACTTTAATTAGTTATCACCACCCTTTTTAGCACTTTATATATATATATATATATATATA
>AWOL01S0014584.1:136453-159551 GCA_000715115.1 Nicotiana otophora
GGGGTCTGGGAAGGTAGTGTGTGCGCAGACCTTACCCCTATCCTGGGGTAGAGAGGTTGTTTCCGATAGACCCTCGGCTCCCTCCCTCCAAGAACTCTCCACCTTACTTTTGGGGTGACTTGAACTCACAACCTCTTGGTTGGAAGTGGAGGATTCTCATCACTAAAGCAACTCACTCTTGTTAAAATATAAGTTACTAAAAGTGAGAGATAAAACTATAAAAATTGAGATTTTTCACAAAGCCGTTGACCCCGCTTCATGCTAGTCGAGTCTTGGCCCAAAACATTGTGGGTGCCTACACATAAAAGGAAGAACAATTAACTGGACTAGCAGTCCATATTAGTTATAAACTCTAAATAAATAAACCTATTTTATTTTTATAACTCATTTTAGCCCGTTAATTAACAAATTAGCCATAACTGTAGGGATTTTATTTGAAATCACTTAATTTTAGGGATTATAGGGGATACAGTACCCATCTGAAAATTACGAAGTACATAATTTCGGTTTCTGTCTCCCTTCATTCCCCCGTTTCGCTTAATCGTGCATTGAAGTGTTTCTGTTCCCATTAAAGTGAATATTTTTATTTCTATAAGTTGGTTATGATCATATTAATTCCCAGTAGTAGTAACTTGTTTCCCTTGACAAGTTCAACCAAAAGTTAAATACAAGTGGAATGTTGCACTTAATTTTCATGCAAGCTTAACGTAGCAGTATTACTGAAAGAGCAGATGAATGGATAGCCATTCATGTGTGGATGTTTTATCTATTTATTCATTAATATATTTTGAAGTACATCTTTTCAGTACCAACTGGAATTTCCAATAGAAAACATTATCCACGACGTCTGAATAATTGTTAGAGGAAAAAGAAAACATTGATAAAAGGTTGTTAGATCAAAGGACACAGTAGTATTACTTATGCTGTTAGTTTAGTCACAATGGAGACATGACTAATAAGGGTTGTGACGTAGCGATAAATATATTTTATCATTAATAGGAGGTCTCGGGTTCGAACACTAGAGATGAAGTTACCTTTATTAAGTAGTGCTTTATCTCCAAGGTAGAACTTTCCGGTACAAATTCAAATTTTGTGGCCCCCATGGGAGTATTAATATGGGATGGAAAACAAAGAAAAAGACAGTGGTGACATTGTGGTCCAGATACAAGGGCTTGCTTATAAAGTGGTCAAAGTGATTGTGAATTTATACTAATATCCACTGTTAATGTTATATGGCTTATGACCTCATTGACAGAGTCACCTGTGAAAATTAGCTAATCAAGGGAAAGGCATCTATAGACACTACTTAAAAATAGTTTCACAGATTTGCTACTTTCGTTTCAAGGACAATCATGAGGGTAATTTTATATTTAGGCCATTTCTACCTTCTAGTTGGGAATTATTTACGTTTCGAAGAGATTGTCACACATTTAACATACTAATATTTTGATATATTCTTTTATTTCTTTAAGTCGTCAATTATATGTTTAGAATATTAAGAATACTTTATTCGTATATATACGAGTTTACTCCAGAATTTTTCAGCTAATCCTAAATAAGTAACACAAAGGCGGACGTACAACATTATTTATGGATTCACATAAATCCAATAATTTTTGCCCATACCATATATATGTATTACAAAATTTACTAAACATCTATACAAATTTAATTGTGAATTGCTCCAGGAATTCACAAATTTCAAATCATAAATCCACCTCTAATAGCACATGTACCAATTTAAATATATATAGAGGAAGTCAAATAAATTCGTAGTAGATTTAATGTCGCAATTGCGCTAGTTATCACCACCGTTTTTAGCACTTTAATTCAACTAAGGTGGTAGGCCACTTAAGTAAAGTATCACAATTCTTCCTGTTAATACAATTTGATGTCTGCTAAATACAAATGTATGGTAAGGTATCAAACGCCTTAATTCATATGTGGCAATGTAACGACTCGACCGTTTTGAGGGTTTGCATTTTCGTTCAACTATTTGAAGTCTTGAGTAACTTTATATGATGTATTATGACTTGTGTGAATCGTCGGTTTGGTTTCCAGGTGATCCGGAGTTGATTTGGAAGAATGATTCTCAATTAGAAAACCATAAGTTGGAAGAGTTGTCCAAATTTGACTTTTGTGTATTCGACTACGGATCAAAGTTTTGATGGTTCTATTAGGTCCGGATGGTGAATATGGACTCGGGCATATGCCCGGATTTGCATTTGGGAGTTTCTAGAAGGTTCCGACACTAATTGGCGAAAGACAGCAATTTGAAGGTTTGGATTGTTCATAAGTTTGACCGGGAGTTGACTTTGATGATATCGAGTTCGGATTTTAGTTCCAGAAGTTCGAATAGGTTCTTTATATTATTTGAAACTTGTGTGCAAAATTTGAGGTCATTCCGAGTTGATTTGATGTAGTTCAACACGAGTTATAGAAGTTGAAAGTTTGAAAGTTCATTAAGTTTGATTTGAGGTGCGATTCATGGTTTTAATAATGTTATGAGTGCTTTGAGTCCTCGAGCAGGTTCGTGTTATGCTTTGGAACTTGTTGGTATGTTCGGACGGGGTCCTGAGGGGTTAGGGTTAGTTTCGGACGAGTTTAAGACTATTTTGGACCATGTTAGTTCTGCTAGTTTCTACTGATTTCTGGTGCTTCATTTCTTCTTCATGTTCGCGTCCCTATCTTCGTGCTCGCAGAGTGTAAGTGGTGATCTTTTTCGCATTCGAGTCCCTGCGTTCGCATTCGCGTAGTGTTTGAACTGGGTTAGGCGGACTAGAGGAGTTCTTCTTCACGTTTCGCAAAGTAATGATCGGGTCCACGAAGGCCTGGCAGAGTTGTTCATTGCGTTTGCGAGTGCAGTTCCATGAACGCATAGCTTTATTTTGTGGCAGAGTAATTTGTGCATCACGAACGCGAGGGTTCTTCCACATTCGCGAAGAGCATCCCTGGGCAGTATTGTAAAGTACTATATTTCGGAGGTTTTAGTTATTGTAACATATTTTAAGTTGGGGAGCTCGGATTTGGGCGATTTTGGAGAGGAGTTTCACCATATGGATTGAGGTAAGTATTTTTGACTCTGTTTGGATTATATTCCATGATTCCATCTTCGATTTTTGTATTTGATTGATGATTTTAAAGGAAAAATTGGGGGGGGAGGGGGGTATCTAAGTTTTCCTAAAGTGAAAAGTTGGATTTTGATCATTGATTCGGAGTCAGAATTGAGTGAAATTAGTATGGTTGGACTCGTAATTGAATGAGTTATCGAAATTTGTATGATTTGTCGGGTTCCTAGGTGCGAACACAGGGTTGACTTTTGATTTTAGTTAAAGGTCGTAACTTTATTATCTGAAATTTGTTTCTCTTGCATTGTTTATTAATATTAAGTTATTTTGGCTAGATTTGAGCCGAACGGAAGTAATTTTAAAAGCAAAAAGCTATTTTGAGTGATGAATCGGCGTAATTGAGGTAAGTATTTTGCCTAACTTTGTGTGGGGGAAACTACCCCTTAGGTTTTGGGTGATGGTGCTAAATGAATTATGTGGAAGATATGTAGACGATATGTACACGGACTTATATGTGGTATATGACCGGTGTAGACTTTTAGACTTCTTTCATGCATTTAATTGTATTTGTCACAACATGTTATATCTTCCATTGTTGAATTTGCTCTCACGTGCCTTATTTGAAGTTGTTAGTACCTGTTCTATCTTTTATTGTCAAGTTCACTATTATATGTTTTATTTGTTAATTGTAATTACTTGTTGAATTCATACCTTATCTGTCACATGCCTTAATTGTTAATTGATTCTTGGTAATCGTGTCCTTATTTATAAATTGTCATTACTTGTTATTTGATTTTGAGAGTTATCGTGTAACTTTATCATCAATTTATGTCTTCTTGTATAGATTCGTTATTGAGTTTTGTTTTGTGATACGTCGTAGTTGGTTGTAGTTGTTTGTGTAATGCCTATTACTTTGGGATCGGGTTGTACGCCGCAACGGTATTGAAATGATATGAAAAGAAATGATATGGAGCGATAAGGACAGATGATTTGATATGATATATTTGCGAAGTTGTATAACTATACGCACACATGATGTAATCTCCTTTAGGCCTTATGGCGATATGGGTGAGATGGCCCTCGTGATGTTGATTTGCCCATTGCACCTTAGTTGTGCTTGATTTCTCTCTGTATTGTATTATTAATGTTCATTTTTCCACAACTATATTTATGCACTCTAACGTGCTTGATGTTCGCATATATGTTATTAGTGAGCCCGAGCATTTTGTCTCGATGGGTATCCCTATACGGATTGATATATTTGGGATGTTCCGGGCCTCAACGGATTATGTGGGATTCCCTTTCCTGTGTTTAATTCATGATTTATTTCCCCTTTGTGGGATGAGTTAATAAAATTATATTTTTGTTGTTATATCTGTTGCACTTGTCAGGAAGTCCTCATACCTTACATTCTTTTTATTTTTGCTGCATATCCGAGTTTTTCTTATTTGGTGTAAGGACCGTGTTGTGTGAGAACCCATGTGGTTTTCGAATAACTCCTGGCACGCCCGAGAATGAACGTATATTTAAGTGGGGGAGGATGTAACGAACCGACCAGTCGTTTTGAGCATTTGCATTTCCGTTCAGCTGTTTGAAGTCTTTAGTAGCTTTGTATGATGTATTATGACTTGTGTGAATCGACAGTTTTGGTTTCCAAGTGATCCAGAGTTGATTTGGATTAATGATTCTTAAATAGGAAGCTTTAAGTCGGAAGAGTTGACAAAGTTTGACTCTTGTGTATTCCATTTCGTATCGGAGATTTGATGGTTCCATTAGGTCTAGATGGTGATTTTGGACTCGGCCATATGCACGGATTTGCATTTGAGAGTTTCTAGAAGGTTCCGGCACTAATTGACAAAAGTTGGAAATTTGAAGATTTGAAATGTTCATAAGTTTGACCAAGAGTTGACTTTAATGATATCGGGTTCGGATTTTAGTTTCTGGAATTGGAAAATGTTCTTTATGTTGTTTGGAATGTGTGTGCAAAATTTAAGGTCATTCCGAGTTGATTTGTTATAGTTCGGCACGAGTTCTGGAAGTTGAAAGTTTGAAAGTTCATTAAGTTTGATTTGAGGTGCGATTCATGGTTTTGATGATGTTATGAGTGATTTGAGGCCTCGAGCAGGTTCGTATTATGCTTTGGGACTTGTTGGTATATTCGGACAGGGTCCCGACTGGCTCGAGTGAGTTTCAGATGGGTTTCGTACTATTTAGGACCATGTTAGTTCTACTAGTTTTTGCTGATTTCTAGTTCTTAAGTTTTTCTTCGAGTTCGTGTCCCTGTCTTCATGTTTGAAGTGTAAGTGGTGATCTTCTTTGCATTCGCGTCCCTGCATTCGCGTTCGTGTAGTATTTGAGCTGGGCTGGATGGACTTGAGGAGTTCTTCTTTGTGTTCGCGAAGTAATGATCACGTTCACGAAGGCCTGGCGGAGTTGTTCATCGCGTTCGCGAGTCAATTTATGCGAGCACGTAGCTTTATTTTGTGGCAGAGTACTTTGTGCTTCGCGAACGCGAGGGTTCTTCCGCATTCGCGAAGGACATCCCTGGACAGTGTTATAAAGTATTCTATTTATGAGGTTTTGGTTATTTTAACACATTTTGAATTGGGGAGCTCTGAATTGGGAGATTTTTGGAGAGGATTTTCACCACATGGATTGGTGTAAGTATTTTTGACTTGATTTTTATTATATTCCATGATTCCATCTTTGATGTTTTGCATTTGGTTGATGATTTCTAAAGGGGAAATTGGGGGGTTTTGGTCTAAATTTCCCTAAAGTGAATAGTTAAATTTTGAACATTTATTCGGAGTCGGAATTGAATGAAATTAGTATGGTTGGACTCGTAATTGAATGGGTTGTCAGAATTTGTAAAATTTTCCGAGTTCCGAGGTGCGGACAAAGGGTTGACTTTTGATTTAAGTTAAAGATTGTAACTTTGTTATCCTAAATTTGTTTCTCTTGCATTGTTCGTTAATATTAAGTTATTTTTGGATAGATTTGAGCCGAGCGAAGGTGAATTTTAAAATAAAAATCTATTTTGAGTGATGAATCGGCCTAATTGTGATAAGTATCTTACCTAACTTTATGTGGGGAAAAGTACCCCTTAGGTTTTGGGTGATGGTGCTAAATGAATTATGTGAAAGACGTGTAGACTATGTGACAAGTGTGTACACGAGATTATATGTGGTATTTGCCAGGTGTAGACTTCTAGACTCCTTCCATGCATTTAATTGTATTTGTCACAACATGTTACATCTTCCATTGTTGAATTTTCTCTTGTGTGCCTTATTTAAAGTTGTTAGTACATGTTCTATCTTTTATTGTCAAGTTCACTCTTATATGTTTTATTTGTTAATTGTAATTACTTGTTGCATTCATGCTTTATTTGTCACATGACTTAATTGTTAATTGATTCTTGGTAATTGTGTCTTTATTTATAAATTATCATTACTTGCTATTTGATTTTGGCAGTTATCGTGTAACTTTATCACCCGTTTATGACTTCTTGTGTAGCTTCATTATTGCGTTTTGTTTTGTGATGCGTCGTAGTTGGTTGTAGTTATTTGTGTAATGCCTATTACTTTGAGATCAAGTTGCACGCCGCAACGGTATTGAAATGATATGGAAATATATGATATGGAGCGATAAGGACGGATGATATGATATAGGTGGGATCGGGTTTGCACGCCGCAACGTATATTATTATTATTATTATTATTATTATTATTATTGTGTGGGATCGGGTTGCACGCCGCAACGGATATTATTATTATTATTGTGTGGGATCGAGTTACACGGCATAACAGATTAATATATTATAATTATTGTGACAGTAAAGTTATCCTAAATTGCTATTCTCATGCTGCGTTCTATGTTGGAATTGTTTATCGGTTGGACGGTTATTTTTTCCTTAAATCATTTCACTAGTATTTGATCATATTTGGGTGACCGTTGTTAATTCAGCATTGGGACGATAGTAACTTCTTGTGCAAGTCATGCATTCTACGTGGTTTGTTGTGCTACTCTAATGTGCCAATATGTGCCTCCGTTATTACTGGGCAAAATTAAATGTCAAGGTGAATTTACTTGCGTAAGATCATTATCTCATATTCTGTAGAGTTGTTGGTTGTCACGACCCAAACCGTAGGGCCGCGACGGGAATCCGGTACCTACCTCAACCGAATACCAACATAACGTATCATTCTTATCATACTATCATAGGCAAATGAACCGGAAAGGCCCTCATGAGATAACTAGAATTAAACATAAGAGAATACTCGACATGGGATGACCCAACATGATATAGAAGTTTATGCATTCGACATACGGGCCTATAAGGCCGACATGATCATTTGTATACTCAAAACATAGGCCGACAAGGCCATACAAGTATCCATATACATGATATCTGTCTACAAGCCTCTAAGAGTACATAAATATCATAAAGGTCGGGACATGATCCCACCATACTAATTAATATATGTCCAAATCATACTGACCAAATAGGTAACTCTGAAGCAAGTGGAGAGCACCAACACCTTCCGCTGAGCTGATATCCTACTAGGAGGAATCTCAATCTGTCTATCGGGACCTGCGGGCATGAAACACAGCGTCCCCATACAAAATGGACGTCAATACAAATAAAGTAGCAAGTAGCTAAGGCATGACAGTAGTATATAAAAGACATGAAAGAAACATGGAGTAAAGAACTCAACCTGTAATTCTGAATAATTCTGTGAATCATGAAAAATTTATAATGTCATGCATGTGTGTCCATACCATGCATAGGTATATGCGTACATAATATCATCAAGACTCTGAGGGCATCCCATCATATCATCTCAGTCACTGTGGGCGAAATCATCAACGTATACCAGCTGATCAGGTGGTGGTGCATATATAACGCCATAACCTTTTTCTATATCCTATATACATATAATATATGCGTATACAATGCCATCTCGTCATGGGTCAATGTACATATATAAATGAATGCAATGCATAATGAAGTAAGTCAGTAAGATCTCTCGGAATGTCATAAGATCAATATGCCTTCGGTTAATATCATGAAATAAACTTTATCAACTTACGTATTTTTTGAGACCCATGAATAGACGATAGAATAATAGGACACATGGAGAATCAAGAACATAGGCACCCCTAGTACTTCTAAGAATAGAATCATTTGTGAATGTTGCATGCTTGCTCGTTTCGTTGCATCATATAGATCATGCCAAAATGAAAGAAGGGATAGCCTTAACATACCTTTGCAATCTTCTCTCCAATCATCAACCAAGCACAATATGATCTTCTTACGTCTACAATGAGTAACCTGACTTCGTCGTCATCATATAAGCATTGTAACTCTCATATTTCAAAACCAATATTCTATAAGAAAACATACACCACCTCCCTTGTTTTTAATACATCCCATAAGTTACTGAAATTCACCAAACAACCCAAACAACAACAATATAATTCACAATAAGCTCTCTGATTACTTCAACAACTATTTTGAGTGGCAAGCTCGATTTACAATTAACAAAATATAATTTAATCCAATTCCTTTTCCATGAATCTGCCTACAACTTATGTAAACTCATACTCATACCTAAGAATTGTAACTCTCATATTTCAAAACCAATATTCTATAAGAAAACATACAGCACCTCCCTTGTTTTTAATACATCCCATAAGTTACTAAAATTCATCAAACAACCCAAACAATAACAATATAATTCACAATAAGCTTTCTGATTACTTTAACAACCATTTTGAGCGGCAAGCTCGATTTACAATTAACAAAATATAATTTAATCCAATTCCTTTTCCATGAATCTTCCTACAACTTCCATAAACTCATAAGCTTAACAACAGCAGACACAACATAATCAAACTATTTATAATAATTTTCAGCCACAACAAACCATATATATAGCCTCAACACAGCCCACAAAAAAGATAACGATATCTTATGTCATATCAATTACTATATTGAAGGTTTTAACTCAAACAATACATGATTAACCTTAATCACAACCAAGAACATGATTTACATACCTTAGTCAGTATATACAACTTGAAATCCCCAGCTTGCATAGCTCACAACAACCCTCAATCACACCACAACACTATAGAGACTCTCTTCTTCACTTAGGCTAACTTTGATATTTGATTATGGTGTATTTCTTTGAAATTTGTTTGGAGATTTTGGGGGAGCTGTTTGGGAGGGTTTGGAGGGTGTGAGTCTGGAAGGAGGACAAAATATGATCAGAGATCATCCCAAAAACGAGATAAGAATAAGTAAAGGTCGGACCCCGACCAAGTGGGTCCCATAGGACTTCCTACACAGTCTCGCAAAAATACAAATATCTCTCTACACCAATGTCGTATTGACAAACGGTTTGTGGAGTTAGAAAATATATACATGGGGATTTAATCCAATATAAATATCTCCCTGTAACTCTCAATATATTGGGAAAAAACCTCCTCGCAACCTGGCTTATATACCTGCCAGTTTCTCCGAAGTGCGGCGACGTGACTTGTCGACCCTACTTTAAAAATCCATATTTCTCTACCCAGATATCGTATGAATAAATGGTTTGGACCGTTGGAAACTAGGTTCAAATACTTTAATTTTTGTATGATATATGTCCCAAAATGACATCATAAATCTTACGAATTAATTTCTCAAATCGGCTCGTTACAAGGCAAATTTTAGCTCGATGTTTCCGCAACTTAAATCCGATTGTTTCCAAACTTTATATTTCATATCCAAACATCATATATAGTCATATCATGACTTTAAAATCATTTAAATCATGATTAACAAGTCTCATATGCATCTTAACTTACTTAAGACTTCGGTAGACCTTTCTTATCCTTGTAAAAGGATTTCGTCCTTTTTAGCTTACATTAGATAATCCTATATTGACAGTGGCGTCTGAAGTATGGGGTGTAACAACATGTCCCCTTAGAAATATTTGTCCCCGAATGATAACTCTTAAAGGCTTGCGAAAATGGGACGTAACATCATTAAATTACTTTATATACTTTCAAAGAGGATCTCATTTTCAAGCTTACATCAATTGACTTATGACGTACTTTCACGTACAAAAACATGGGGTATAACATTGATAACATAACTATTTTCCTTTTAATATAATAATTATTAACATGATTTATTCTACGTGTCTCTTAAGATAAAACTCGTTATCTCACTCGGTGCCTTACTATTTTAAATGTTTATCACATTTACTTTTATTGGATTCTAAAATTTTACTCATCACCCTATTGATGTGTACATTAGTTAAAATTGTTATCATATTTTAGTTCTAACAAATTCTATATTTAACCCGTTAATTTAACTGAGGTTATTTTGTTTAAATACGATATTTTTACTTTATCATATTAATTTCTAAACCTTTTTGATACTCTAATTGTACAACATATCCTTTGTTTTACTTTATTTGAATCCTAAAATAAATACATTATCTTATTTGACGCCTCATTTTATTCAAAGTTGTTACTATGCTTTATTGTGATTAAATATATCTCTCGATCATCTTAATTGATATTGAAACGGATGTGATGCACATGGTTGCATGAGGACTTTGATGTGCGAAGGTGATTATTATTATGGGCACGAGGTGCCATACGTGCAAGATTTGAAAATTGTGGATCATGATTTATGATTTTGAGGAGTGGTACTTCGGGGTAAATATTGTTGCAAGTACATTCGTTGAGAACGATTTGATTAATTCAGTTGTTATCTGTTTTCTTATTGAGTTCGTTCATATCCCATCAGTTCTCTTATTATGCTGTTGTTCTATTACTCGTCTACTTCTTGCTGGAATTTGAGTTTCCATTTATCATCGTCGTTAGTCGTAAATTATAATCCTTCCATTGTTAGTTTTATGTTACATCTTGTACATGTTTCTATGCCCTGTAGGTGTCTTGACCTAGCCTCGTCACTACTCCATCGAGGTTAGGCTTGATACTTACTAGGTACCGTTGTGGTGTACTCAAGCTATACTTTTGTACATTTTTGTGCAGATCCAGGTACTTTTGATCGTGTTTTTGAGAGTTGTGTCTGCGCAAATGGAGACTTTAAGGTATACCTGCTTAACATTCACATACTTCGGAGTCACCTTAAGTTATCCTCCCTTTACTGTATATTCGTTTATCATACAATGTTGTATTAAAGGTTTTAGTATGTTTTTATAGAGCTTATGACTCAGTTTAACCGGGTTTTGGGAGTGTTGTATTGTGATTTTGCATTGGAGTTATTATAAGACTTCTCAGTTTTATTTCATATTTTTAGTCATTATTTTTGTAATATTTCCTTGCTGATTAGGCTTACCTACTCTTAGAAACTAGGTTCCATCACGACATCCTAATGTGGAAAATGGGGTCATGACAGGCTGGTATCATAGCTCTAGGTTCATAGGTGCTAAGAGTCATAAGAAAGTTTAGTAGATCCTTCCGGATCAGTACAAAGACGTCTAATCTTATCTTCGAGAGGCTACAAAACTATTTGGAAATTCCACTACTTTCATTCCTTATCGTGCGGTGTTGATTCAACTTGAAGCATATATCTTATATTCCTTTGCATCCACTTAAGTATGATATTGCGCCCTCGGTATCATCTATGCGCTGACGGTTCGTGATGCTGCAGATGGGCTACGAGGGGCCCATAGATGCTCGATCATTGTCTCTAGGTGTTGTCGAGACTGAGGATGCGGATGTATTGAGAGATCATTCAGTTGTTCACGTGGGGGTGCACTGGGTTCTGGCATCTAGTTGATAAGTACAAGCTAATTGGGAAGATTTAATTGGTTGCCTAATCGTCACGATCGTGGTTGGGGTATGAAAAGGTGTTGATTTGAGGATACTTAGTGGTCCTAGAAACTATGTGTTTTGTATGGGTCTTATATTCAATTAAAGGTACATATTGTCATTCAAGGCACTTGAGGAAACGGGCATGACTGTCACGAGGATGGGCATGCGCTTAGTAGGTGATTTGAGGTATCGTATAATTGGAGTTGTTCCAGCTGTGAAGGTAGGTATTGTGGATCATCGAACGTTATTCCATACGGCTTCGTGCCAAGTGGTGGAATCCACTATCGATGATCAGATTGCAGGGTCATGTGTTATATTAGTTTTGGCCTGAGATGTATTTGTGGCATTGAAGGGTTCCCCAAAACTTGTATATGATTAAGATCTGAGATTTACATGGGATAATGCTGGGACTTGCAGTATCTCTGAAACATTATTAAATCCACATTTCAGTATTAGAGGGGTTAGAGAAATAATTTCATATTCACAGAAGGCCTATTCAGAGTGGGTATCACGGTTGCGGTATCATGGGATAATTGACAGGAAATGCATTAGTTTATGAGCTTCTGGGCTACGTGGTTCGTGCTAGGATGTTCTGTATTGAGCTTTGGTTTTAGTATCATTGTGTACCGACATGAAGAAGTGTTACCCTGAAGAGAAGTTGAAGAGGATACGAAGAAATGGGTCAGCTCGGTGGCACTAGGGCAGAATAGCAATAAAGTACTCTTGGGTTTGACGGTTTGCATGACTTGGTTGAGTTAGGGAAATTCAATTCTAAGGGCTTGGTTATGTGCGACCCGATTTTGGAGAGTTCTCAATGGTGTCGACCACATATTGAGTTGGCTGATTGCTACTAGCATAAAGAATATGTTATGTTTTATGGTTTTCTCCTGGATGGATATCAGAAGTTAAGAGAATGTTGGCATTATTGGATATCGCATGTGAAGAGCGTGCATTTTAGGAGGGCACCATGTGTTTTGACTTGCAGATGTTTGACTAGTGATACGGTGATTGCCTGGTTTTGGGTCTTCTAAGATTCAGGTTTTGCTACGTGGCATGAAAGGTCTATGTGTGTATTTTACATAAGATGATTAAGTATGAGTGATGTTTCAACCATTGGAGTGGTTGGGTTGAGATTGGGTATGGAGATTCTGTTATTCATGAGGTTTTGGGGCTGGATTTCCTCGTAGGTGGACTCTTCCTTGATTGGTGATTGTAAAGAAATGTTGAGAATAGGATAACTAATGGTATAAGTTATGGATAAATTGTTATGGATGTTTTGAAAGGTCATTTATCTATTTGGGGACGATCGAAATTTGTATGGGGGCTATTTGTAAGCCTAATGAGAATGTGTATTCTATATATGAGATCGGGTTTTGTTACTATCATGTAATTGCCATCATGGGTATAGTACCAGGCATAATGGATGTTATTCGTGCCCTAGTATGTGTTATGAACTTCTCTCTTATGCTATGATGGGTTGTAAAGTTATATGACTATTCACACGTATGTTGTAATCTCGTTTAGGCCTTATGACGACATGGGTGATATGGCCCTCGTGATGTTGATTTGCTCATTGCACCTTAGTTATGCTTGCTTTTCTCCGTATTGTATTATTCATGTTCATTTTTCCACAATTATATTTGTGCACTCTAACATGTTTGATGTTGGCATATATGTGATTAATGAGGCCGATCATTTTGGCTCGTTGGGTATCCCTATATGGATTAATATATTTGGGATCGGGTTGCGTGCCGCAATAGAGTTATGTGGGATTCCCTTCCTTGTGTTTAATTCGTGATTTATTTCCCCTTTATGGGATGAGTTAATGAAATTATATCTTTGTTGTTATATCTGTTGCACTTGTTAGGTAGTCCTCGTACCTTGCTTTCATTCTATTTTGTTGCATATCGGAGTTTTGCTTATTTGGTGTAAGGACCGTGTTGTGTAAGAACCCATGTGGTTTTGGTGTGACTTCTCAGCTGGGCTGTTTGTATTGGCTAATATACGGTTTCTACACCTGAGTTTTGCACTATCGTATTGGGATGAGGAGTGTTTGGAAGAGTGATACCATATTTCAGCACAAAATTGGGAAATGGTTCCTTTTCGGACGAGAGTGCTTCTTGGCTTGTTGATTTATGGGTGATTATGAGTTTCTGCATGTTTCTTTTATCATTGGCATCGTTGCGAAGGTCAAGAACGAGGTTTTATAGTATTACCGGTACCAAAATTGTTATTGGGAAGATATGGTGGTCGAAAGTTATTATTGCGGGAATCTGAGTTATGTGAAATATCGTGTGATTATGCCTTGGGCTAAGTTTGTGGCCCGATTCAGCTTGTCCAGGCTTATACAATGTATTGATGCGAGATTCGAGTCTTATGATGAGTTTTAGATGTGGAGGATTGGGTTCTAAGGTTAATGGACTAAGGATGTGGTGCAATCTTCAGTTAAGTTGTGGTGTCAAGCTTACATGGATTGGGGTGACATGGGATCACCCCCGGGTGTATGTATGGTGAACTCATGCAGTGATTTGATAGCTTTGGAATGACTCCTGGCGAGGACGAACGTATGTTTAAGTGGGGGAAGATATAACGACTCGACCGATCGTTTTGAGCATTTACATTTCCGTTTAGTTGTTTGAAGTCTTGAGTAGTTTCATATGATGTATTATGACTTGTGTGAATCGCCAGTTTTGGTTTCTAGGTGATCCAGAGTTGATTTGGATGAATGATTCTCAACTAGAAAGCCTTAAGTTGGAAGAGTTGACAAAGTTTGACTTTTGTGTATTCGATCCCAGATCGGAGATTTAATGGTTTTGTTAGGCATGGATGGTGATTTTGAACTCGGGAATATGCCCGGATTTTTATTTGAGAGTTTCGAGAAGGTTCCGATACTAATTGGCGAAAGTCGGCAATTTAAAGATTTGGAATGTTCATAAGTTTGATCGGGAATTGACTTTGATGATATTCGGTTCGGATTTTGGTTTCGAATGTTGAAAAAGGTTCTTTATGTTATTTGGAACTTGTGTGCAAAATTTGAGGTCATTCGGAGTTGATTTGATACGGTTCAGCGCAAGCTCGGGAAGTTGAAAGTTCATTAAGTTTGATTTGATGTGCGATTCGTGATTTTGATGATGCTATGGGTGATTTGAGGCCTCGAGCAGGTTCGTGTTATGCTTTGGGGCTTGTAGGTATGTTCGGACGGGGTCCGAGGGGCTCGAGTGAGTTTCAAATGGCTTTCAGACTATTTTGGACCATGTTAGTTCTGTTTATTTCTGGTGCTTCATTTCTTCTACATGTTCGCGTTCCTGTCTTCGTGTTCGCGGATTGTAAGTGGTGATCATCTTCGCATTCGTGTCCCTACATTCGCATTCGTGTAGTGTTTGAGTTTGGCTGGGCGGACTTGAGGAGTTCTTCTTCGTGTTCGCGAAGTAATGACCACGTTCACGAAGGCCTAGCGGAGTTGTTCATCGCGTTCGCGAGTGAAGTTTCGCGAACGCGTAGCTTTATTTTGTGGTAGAGTAATTTGTGCATCGTGAATGCGAGGGTTCGTCCTCATTCGCGAAGGGCATCCATGGGTAGTGTTATAAAGTACTATATTTCGGAGGTTTTGGTTATTTTAACACATTTTAAGTTGGGAGCTCTGATTTGGACGATTTTTGGAGAGGATTTTCATCACATGGATTGGGATAAGTATTTTTGACTCAATTTTTATTATATTCCATGATTCCATCTTTTCGATTTTTGCATTTGAGTGATGATTTTAAGGAGAAAGTCTAAATTGCCCTAAAGTGAAGAGTTGGATTTTGAATATTGATTCGGAGTCAGAATTGAGTGAAATTAGTATTTGTTGGACTCGTAATTGAATGGGTTGTCAGAATTTGTAAGATTTGTCTAGTTCCAAGCTACTAGCATAAATAATATGTTATGCTTTATGGTTTTCTCCTGGATGGATATCAGAAGTTAAGAGAATGTTGGCATTATTGGATATCGCATGTGAAGAGCGTGCATTTTAGGAGGGTACCTTGTGTTTTGACTTGCAGATGCTTGACTAGTGATACGGTGATTGCCTGGTTTTGGGGCTTCTAAGATTCAGGTTTTTCTACGTGGCATGAAAGGTCTATATGTGTATTTTATATAAGATGATGGAGTATGAGTGATGTTTCAACCATTGGAGTGGTTGGGTTGAGATTGGGTATGGAGATTCTGTTATTCATGAGGTTTTGGGGCTGGATGTCCTCGTAGGTAGACTCTTCCTTGATTGGTGATTGTGAAGAAATGTTGAGAATAGGATAACTGATAGTATAAGTTATGGATAAATTGTTATGGACATTTTGGAAGGTCATTTATCTATTTGGGGATGATCGGAATTGGTATGCGGGCTATTTGTAAGCCTAATTAGAATGTGTATTTTATATATGAGATCGGGTTTCCTTGCTATCATGTAATTTCTATCCTGGGTATAGTACCAGGCATAATGGATGTTATTCGTGCCCTAGTCTGTGTTATGTGCTTCTCTCTTATGCTATGATGGGTTGTAAAGTTATATGACTATTCGCACGTCTGTTGTAATCCCGTTTAGGCCTTATGACGATATGGGTGAGATGGCCCTCGTGATGTTGATTTGCTCATTGCACCTTAGTTATGCTTGCTTTTCTCCGTATTGTATTATTCATGTTCATTTTTCCACAGTTCTATTTATGCACTCTATTGTGCTTGATGTTGGCATATATGTGATTAATGAGGCCCATCATTTTGGCTCGATGGGTATACCTATATGGATTGATATATTTGGGATCGGGTTGCGTGCTGCAACAGAGTTATGTGAGATTCCCTTCCTTGTGTTTACTTCGTGATATATTTCCCCTTTGTGGGATGAGTTAATGCAATTATATCTTTGTTGTTATATCTGATGCACTTGTTAGGTAGTCCTCGTACCTTGCTTTCATTCTATTTTGTTGCATATCAGAGATTTGCTTATTTGGTGTAAGGAACGTATTGTGTAAGAACCCATGTGGTTTTGGTGTGACTTCTCAGCTGGGCTGTTTGTATTGGCTAATATACGGTTTCTACACCTGAGTTTTGCCCCGTATTGGGATGAGGAGTGTTTGGAAGAGTGATACCATATTTCAGCATAAAATTGGGAAATAGTTCCTTTTCGGACGAGAGTGCTTCTTGGCTTGTTGATTTCATGGGTGGTTATGAGTTTCTGCATGTTTCTTTTATCATAGGCATCGTTCTGAAGGTCCAGAACGAGGTTTTATTGTATTACCAGTAACAAAATTGTTATTGGGAAGACATGGTGGTCGAAAGTTATTGTTGCGGGAATCTGAGTTATGTTGAATATCGTGTGATTATACCTTGGGCTAAGTTTGTGGCTCGATTCAGCTTGTTCAGGCTTATACAATGTATTGATGCGAGATTCGAGTCTTTTGATGAGTTTCAGATATGGAGGTTTGGGTTCTAAGGTTAATGGACTAAGGATGTGGTGGAATCTTCAGTTAAGTTGTGTTGTCAAGCTTACATGGATTGGAGTGACATGGGATCACCCCCGGGTGTATATATGGTGAACCCATGCAGTGATTTGATAGCTTTGGAATGACTTCTGGCACGCAGGAGGACAAACGTATGTTTAAGTGGGGGAAGATGTAACGACTCGACCGATCATTTTGAGTATTTACATTTCTGTTCAATTGTTTGAAGTCTTGAGTAGTTTCATATAATGTATTATGACTTGTGTGAATCGTCGGTTTTGGTTTCTAGGTGATCTAGAGTTGATTTGGATGAATGATTCTCAACTAGGAAGCCTTAAGTTGGAAGAGTTGACAAAGTTTAACTTTTGTGTATTCGATCCCGAATCGGAGATTTGATGGTTCTGTTAGGCTTGGATGGTGATTTTGGACTCGGGAATATGCCCGTATTTTCATTTGAGAGTTTCTAGAAGGTTCTGGTACTAATTGGCAAAAGTCGGCAATTTGAAGATTTGGAATGTTCATAAGTTTGACCGGGAATTGACTTTGATGATATTGGGTTCTGATTTTGATTTTGGATGTTGGAAAAGGTTCTTTATGTTATTTGGAACTTGTGTGCAAAATTTGAGGTCATTCGGAGTTTATTTAATACGGTTCAGCGCAAGCTCTGGAAGTTGAAAGTTCATTAAGTTTGATTTGATGTGCGATTCGTGATTTTGATGATGCTATGGGTGATTTGAGGCCTCAAGCAGGTTCGTGTTATGCTTTGGGGCTTGTAGGTATGTTCGTACGGGGTCCGAGGGGCTTGAGTGAGTTTCAAATGGCTTTCAGACTATTTTGGACCATGTTAGTTCTGTTTATTTCTGGTGTTTCATTTCTTCTACATGTTCGCGTCCCTGTCTTTGTGTTCGTGGAGTGTAAGTGGTGATCATCTTCGCATTCGCGTCCCTACATTCGCATTCGTGTAGTGTTTGAGTTTGGCTGGGCGGACTTGAGGAGTTCTTCTTCGTGTTCGCGAAGTAATGACCACGTTCACGAAGGCCTAGCGGAGTTGTTCATCGCGTTCGCGAGTGAAGTTTCGCGAACGCTTAGCTTTATTTTGTGGTAGAGTAATTTGTGCATCGTGAATGCGAGGGTTCGTCCGCATTCGCGAAGGGAATCCCTGGGTAGTGTTATAAAGTACTATATTTCGGATATTTTGGTTATTTTAACACATTTTGAGTTGGGAGCTCTGATTTGGACGATTTTTGGAGAGGAGTTTTACCACATGGATTGGGATAAGTATTTTTGACTCAATTTTTATTATATTCCATGATTCCATCTTTTTGATTTTTGCATTTGAGTGATGATTTTAAGGAGAAAGTCTAAATTGCCCTAAAGTGAAGAATTGGATTTTGAATATTGATTGGGAGTCGGAATTGAGTGAAATTAGTATGGTTGTACTCGTAATTGAATGGGTTGTCGGAATTTGTAAGATTTGTTGAGTTCCAAGGTGTGGTCTCGGGGTTGACTTTTGGTTTTACTTTTGAATTTAGTTAAAGATCGTAACTTCATTATCCGAAATTTGTTTCTCTTGCATTGTTTGTTAATATTAAGTTATTTTTGGCTAGATTTGAGCCGGTCGGGGTGGATTTTAAAAGAAAAGCTATTTTGAATGATGAATCGTCCTAATTGAGGTAAGTATCTTTGTCACGACCCGGAATTACCACCTTCGGGGCCATGATGACGCCTAACATTTTACTTGCTAGGCAAGCCAACGTTAGAGGATCTTTAAGACAATTTTAATCAATTCAATTAAGTAAAACCAATTAAGCCGAAAAGAAACTAAAATAGAATACAAATGAAAAGAACAGTAAATAGGGGAAATGGAAGGGGACTTCAAGGTCTGCGGACGTTAGCAGATCTACCTCGAGTCTGCAAATGCCAATTCGAGTTGGTACGCCTCACAGACAGCTGGGACCAGTACCAAAATCTGCACAAGAAGTGTAGAGTATAGTATGAGTACAACCTACCCAATGCACTCTGTAAGTATCGAGCCTAACCTCGACGAGGTAGTGACGAGGCTATGACAGGATACCCACGTAATTAAACATGTACAAACAAAAATATACATACAAAATAACAGCAAATAATGAATTAACAAATACAATTAGGAGGGGACATATGAAAGGGGTACAAGATACGACAACTACATCAGAGAATAATAACAAGAATCAGTCAATAAACCTTCAATCAATAAAATGAACAAAAGTAATGAATAAAATTGCACGACATCACCCTTCATGCTTTTACTCTCAGCCTCACTATGAAACAGTAATAACGGCACGACATCACCCTTCGTGATTTTACTCTCAATCTCACCATAAAATGATAAATACGGCACGGTATCACCCTTCATGCTTTTACTCTCAATTTCATCATGAATCAATAGATACGACACTGCATCATCCTTCGTGCTTTAACTCTCAAATACGGCATGACATCAACCTTCGTGCTTTAACACTCTCTCTTACCATGTAATAATGAACATATAACAATAGGGAGATGGAATAAGCAATATCAAGTATTCTATAAACAATAGTTCCACAATACCAATCTCATCTTTAGAAACAATATTCAATTATCATAGATAGTTCATAAGTACGAAAAGAACAATCAATTTATAAATTAACTAGTCTAAGCATAGATATCAGGATCAAAGAAAGAGATAAATTACAAGAAACAAGTCCCACCCACATGATTTAACCTAATATCAACGCATATGTACTCGTCATCTCACATATGTGTTGTATCCAACATTTAAACAAGTAGCAAATAGGAAAACTAGTCCTAATCCCTCAAGTCAAGGTTAACCACGATACTTACCTTGCTCTACACGTCGACTCAAAGCTCTATCGGAGCCTTTCCCCTAGAATTTGTCTCCAAACTACTCGTATCTAACCATAATTGACTCAATAATGTCAAATATTGCTAAAGGAATCAATTACAATTCATAAATTTAGAATTTCCACACTTTTCCGCAAAAAGTCAAAAATCAACCCCGGGCTCGCTTGGTCTAAACCCGAGGTTCGGACCAAAATCCATTTTTCCATTCACCCCCAAGCCCGATTATGTAATTAGTTTCAGAACCTAACCTCAATTTGAGGTCTTAATCCCTAATTTGCAAAAGCCCTCAATTCTTCCTAAATCCTTGTTTTCTACCATGGAAGAACAAAGATTAGGGCTATAAATTAACGGGTGATATTAGAAATGGAAGAAAATGAGTTAAAGTGTATAAACCTATGAATTGATGTTGATTTTTCTCTTAAAATCGCCTTTAGGCCGAGCTCGAATGGAGAGTTTACGAAAAAATTAAAGAATCGCGTCCTTGGTCGGTTTTTAATCACTGGGCGTCAGGCCTTCTTCGCGTTCGCGAAGGGCCTGACGCGATCGCAAAGAAGCGGCTCAAATAGCCTACACGTTCGGGATGGCTTACACCCACTAGCCTATGAGTTTGCGAGCCTTGTATTGCGTTTGTGAAGAGTATTGGTCAGTTCCCCTCCCCAGGTCCATAAAGCTACGCGTTCGCGATACACTGTCAGCGTTCGCGAAGGGCAGCCCCCCCTCCACTTCGTGTTCGCGTACAGTCCTTCGCGTTGACATAGAGTAAAATCCTCCCCTTCCCAATTACCCCTTCGCGATCGCGAAGTATATTACACCAGAAACCAGCAGAAGTCCAAAAACCAGATTTTTCTAAGTTTAAATCATCCGTAGCCTATCCGAAACTCACCCGAGCCCCCGGGGATCCAAACCAAATATGCACACAAGTCCAAAAACCCCATACGAACTCGCTCGCATGATCAAAACACCAAATTAATGCCTAGAACTACGAATTGGATGCCAAATCAAATGAAATTTTCAAGAAAACTTTAGAACTTCTATTTTAACAACCGGACGTCCGAATCACATCAAACCAACTTCGTTTCTCGCCAAATTTGACAGACAAGTCATAAATATAGTAATGGACCTATACAGGGTTCCAGAACTAGAATACGGACCCAGTATCAATAAAGTCAAACATTGGTCAAATCCTTAAAGTCATTAAACCTTTAAACTTTCAATTTTCGACAAAAATCTATAACTCGAGCTAGGGACCTCCAAATTAGATTTCGGGCATAAAAGAGGTCCCAAATCATGATACGGACCCACCGGGACTGTCAAGATATGGATTCGGGTGCGTTTGCTCAAAAGGTTGACCGAACTCAACTCAAATAGATTTTAAGGCAAAATTTTATTTTTTATCAACTTTTAACATAAAAGCCTTCCGGAAAAATACTGGGACTGTGCATGCAAATTAAGGAAGGCTTAAGGAATCTATTGGAGGCTTCAAAATACATAATTAAGGTTTAAAACTCTATATGACCTATCGGGTCATAACAATCTTGCCTAACTTTGTGTGGGGGAAGCTACCCCTTTGGTTTTGGGTGACGGCGCTAAATAAATTATGTTGAAGAAGTATACACGAGGTGACAAGTATGTACACAGGCTTATATATGGTATTTGACCGGTGTAGAGTTCTATACTTCTTCCATGCATTTAATTATATTTGTCACAACATGTTATATCTTCCATTGTTGAATTTGCTCTCACGTGCCTTATTTGAAGTTGTTAGTACACGTTCTATCTTTTATTATCAAGTTCACTCTTATGTGTTTTATTTTTTAATTGTAATTACTTGTTGAATTCATGCCTTATCTATCACATGCGTTAATTGTTAATTGATTCTTGGTAATCGTGCCTTAATTATATCTTGTACAAGTTTCTATGTCTTGTAGGTGTCTTGACCGGGACTCGTCACTACTCCACCGAGGTTAGGCTTGATACTTACTATGTACCGTTGTGGTGTACTCATGCTACACTTCTGCACATTTTTGTGCAGATCTAGGTAATTTTGATCGTGTTGTTGAGAATTGTGTTTTCGCGGCTGGAGACTTCAAGGAATACCTACTTGACGTTCGCAGGCCTCGGAGTCACCTTCAGTTATCTTCCCTTTTGTAACGACCCGATCGGTCGTTTTACTTTCTAGAACCACGTTCCCCTAAATGAAACTCCCCGTATGTGATTTTACTATTTTATGACTTGCGGGGATGGTTGGTTGGAGATTTGGAAGGGTTCGGGTTGAAATCGGAGCACTTGGTTCCTTAAGTTGGCCTTAAAAGGTTAGGTTTGACTTCGGTCAATATTTTGAGTAAACGACCTCAGAATCGGGATTTGACAATTCCAAAAGGTCCGTATGATAATTTCGGACTTGGGCATATGATTGGTTCGGGTTTTGGATGACCCGGGAGCGTTTCAGCGCCTAATATCAAACGTTGGTTCTTGAAGAATCTTGAAGTTCTTTAAATTTGGTTGGAGCGGAGTTTGGTGTTATCGAGGTCCAAACAGAATTTTGAGATCGGGAATAGTTCCGTAATGTCATTTAAGACTTGCACGCAAAATTTGATGTCAATCCGAGTAGTTTAAGTACGTTTCGGTGCATTGAGATTAAAGTGAAGAACTTGAAGTTCATAAGTTTGATTCAATTGGTTTTGGTGCCTCGTCTGAAGGCAGTGGTGTTTAAATCGGGGTTTGAGCATTTTTGTTAATTTCGTACACACCTTGGGGGAGATTTTGGAGCTGGTTAGAGAGGGGATTTTCATCAACTAATTGACGTAAGTAATTCCTATTGAATGTGAGTTAAAT